>JASDQU011102021.1:39888-54122 GCA_032191745.1 Picea mariana
ACCACTGAAGCTTGGTGGTCAGCTTGTTTATTATCCAAGGCTACATAAATTTGTGGCATGCTCCTGGCCATGTCATTGACCGTGGTAGCTTCTTGAACGTTGTAAATTCTCCAACTGTTCTGTTGTCGGTGCGGGCAGTCCCTCAGGAGATGTTCTTCTCCACAACCCCAACATTTCAAGGGTTCTCTCTTTGGGTTAGCAATCTTTCCTAGGGTAGATCCAAAAGGTTTATTTCCGCTCTGGGAGGGGAAATTCTGCTAGTGTACACTTTGGGTTGGGAAGCTCATCCTTGAGTCCTTTTTATAGTTTTTAAATCTTGGGGATTTAAACCCCTTTTTCTGGAATCCTAAACTATTCTTCTGCTTCCAGCCTTCGCGAGGTTCTGTCTGATGCCCAAGCTGTTCATAACAATATCTTTCCTTTTGGATAGTGTCTTCTAGGGTCTTTGGCTCATCAAACTCAATCCTGTTCTGATAGTCCTTAGGTAGTCCACTGATGAATCATTGCACCTTTGCCTTTTCTGATTTTATATAGGGTACATACCTCAGCAACTCGAGGAATCTGCTGACATATTCCTCTATGGTGAGTTGCCCCAGCTTAAGTTGATAGAATTCTTTAGTATTTTCGTCAAAATACTTTTCCGACAGATACTTCTTCCTAAAGTATTTCTCAAACCATTCCCAAGATAGGTCCTCTTCATGAATCCCTTTTACATTATTAAGGTCTTCCCACCAAATGGAAGCCTTTCCATTCAAGTTGAAAGTGGCTACTCGGACCTTCAAGTTTTCTGAGAAGTCATGGACTCTGAAATACTTCTTTAGTCCAAGCAGCTAGGCCTCCACTTCCCCCCCATTATTTATTTCACCGTCGAAAGAGGGTGGTTTGGCCTTCTTGAATTCTTCGAGATTATGACTTTTGGAATGCTTTCGCTTCTTCTGTTTTCTTCAAAAATAAGAACTAGTTCTTCTACTAGAAGATCCCTTCGAGTCGCCAGTTTCCTTTCCAAATGAATCATTCGATGCTTGTCCCTTATCTCTGGGGTGGACCTTTCTTGAGGTGCTCTTCCTAGTGTGGCCACTTAAAAGACCACATTTCTGTATCTCAGGTGGACTTCAACTTTTCTTTGTCTGTCATCGGTCCATGTGACTGGTGTTAGGTCCATGCTGCAATTGTCTTTGTATGTCAGATAAACTCTGCAACAAGACTGCATTAATTTCCATTTTCTTCTCTTGCTCTTTTATCAACCTCTCGTTGTCAGCCTTGCAGCTCTGTAGTTCGACCATGAGGCTCCTCACAATCTCAGCTAGTTCTGGAGGGGTCTCTAACGCTTTCCTTTCGTCAGACTCTTTGTCTCTATTGTGGGAGCCATCCCCCACTTCATGGTGTGTTACCATTCTATGTGTCTGCAGTTTCCTACAGTTGATCATCTGCTTGTGTGAAAGAAAAACACTTGTTGTTAGTCAACATTATATTCATTCACAATCAACGCATAATTCATATTTTTCAAATTCATACACACAATAGGAATTTTCATTCTTAACTTCGACTTTTGATAAAGGGGGTTAAGATAGAGGGTTACTCCTTTTAAGAGTACTTCAAATGGAGTTTCTGTGCAACTCGTTCATGATCCCAAGCAGGCCAAGTGTTTTAACCATGCTCTGATACCAATTTGTCACACACCCACTACGACAACCTAGATTTTTCATCTTTTTCTTCAAGGGACAGAATCCTTGAATTTCTATGGGGCCTAGTGCAGACCATCCCTTCCCTTATCCTCCTCCAAGCGACCAAAACCTGGGCTTAGCGCAAGCACCTTTCATAAATCATGAGTTGGAGAGTCAAGGCTCTCGACTCCTATTTTTCCAAATGCCGACACCTGAGATGCGATACGGGTATGGCTCCCTCTTCACTAGCACCTGCTACATATAACCGTAGGCTAGGCTAAACACTAGCACTACTCACAACTCGCGACCTCGCGAGTTGGAGTGTTGAGCCCTCGTGCTCCTCCTTTGCGAATCCCCAATACGCAATAGGTCAACGTTACGTGGACTCTGCCAAAGCGACGCGTGCACGCGACTTTTCTCCTTCGTTGTACTCTGCTTATGAGTTGCATCACTGCCGCCCATCGCACGAGACCTCAGNCTAAGAAGTCATGGACTCTGAAATACTTCTTTAGTCCAAGCAGCTAGGCCTCCACTTCCCCCCCCCTTCTTTATTTCACCATCGAAAGAGGGTGGTTTGGCCTTCTTGAATTCTTCGAGATTATGACTTTGGAATGCTTTCGCTTCTTCCGTTTTCTTCAGGAATAAGAACTAGTTCTGCTACTAGAAGATCCCTCTGTGTCGCCAGTTTCCTTTCTAGAGGAATCATTCGATGCTTGTCCCTTATCTCTGAGGTGGACCTTTGTCGAGGTGCTCTTCCCAGTGTGGCCACTTAAAAGACCATGTTTCTATATTTCAGGTGGACTTAGAATTTTCTTTGTCTGTCATCGGTCCGCGTGACTGGTGTCAGGTCCATGCTGCAATTGTCTTTGTATGTCAGATAAACTCTGCAGCAAGACTGCGTTAATTTCCGTTTCCTTCTCCTGCTCTTTTATCAACCTCTCGTTGTCGTCCTTGCAGCTCTATAGTTTGACCATGAGGCTCCTTACAGTCTCAACTAGATCTGGAGGGGTCTCTAATGCTCTCTTTTCATTAGACTCTTTGTCTCTATTGTGGGAGCCATCCCCCACTTCGTGGTGCGTCACCATTCTATGCATTTGCAGTTTCCCATGGTTGATCGCCCGCTTGTGTGTAGGAAAAACACTTGTTGTTAGTCAACATTATATTCATTCACAATCAGTGCATAATTCATATTTTTCAAATGCATACACACAATAGGAATTTTCATTCTTAACTTTGACTTTTGATAAAGGGGGTTAGGATAGAGATTTACTCTTTTTAAGAGTACTTCAAATCAAGTTTCTACGCAACTCGTTCATGAGCCCAAGCAGGACAAGTATTGTAACCATGCTCTGATACCAATTTGTCACACACCCACTACAACAACCTAGATTTTTTCATCTTTTTCTTTGAGGGACAGAATCCCCGAGTTTCTATGGGGATTAGCACAGACCATCCCATCCTTTATCCTCCTCCAAGCGACCACAACCTGGCCTTAGCGCAAGCACCTTTCGCAACTCGCGAGTTGGAGAGTCAAGGCTCTCAGCTCCTCTTTCTCCAAATGTTGATACCCGAGATGTGATACAGGTATGGCTCCCTCCTCACTAGCTCCTGCTATATATAATTGTAGGCTAGGCTAAACACTAGAACTACTCGCAACTTGCGACCTCACGAGTTGGAGTGTTGAGCCCTTGTGTTCCTCCTTTGCAAATCCCCGATATGTGATAGGTCAACATTACGTGGACTCTACCAAAGCGATGCGTATACACCACTTGTCTCCTCTGCTGTACTCTGCTTACGAGCTGTGTCGCTACCGCCCGTCGCATGAGACCTCGGCTCTTGGCATCTCGCGACCTTAGCGATCAAGGTGCAACTTATTCATCCTTCGAAACCCCGAGCCATGATAAGTCAACAATGGGTTGACTCTTTCCCAGGTGACATGTGTCCACCACCTGTCACCCGCTCCCACCTTTCTCTAGGTGCTTGTTGTTACACCACATGTCAACCACGTGGTCCCCACCTAAAAAATGTGCCACGTGTTCACACGAGCCCTCGGTGCTCGACACTTCACTACTTCTACAGTCGAAAATAAATTCTTTCAACCTTTGAACCCCCGATATGCGATACTACACAGAGGTTCTGATCCAACGGTTCTCCTGGGGCTTGGATCCAATGACCACGATCACGTCGCGATTTCGCGAATCGTGAGTTTGTGCAATCCTTCCCTTGACCACTCCAAGTCACGAATCAATGAAATGCTACCCGACTACCACGTGTCTTGTGTCTATGGATGGTTCTGAATACTTCAGGACTTTCAGGATGTTGTCGAGTCCACTCTCCTGCCTATGCAAAGGTTAAGATCGACGGTCAATAGAGCTCCATCGGATCCTTGTATCTACGGTCCCGAATCCCATCGCTACTTGTGAAGGCTAAAAGGGTCGATGTGTTAACGCCTATGATCCTCCTCTAGATCCACCAGTCTTGATAGATCTGGGGTATTTCTAAAAGGATTCCGACCATTCGTCTACAAACGATGGGGTATTCTCTTTCGATAATTGGACTCGCTATCCTTTCTGAGCTTGAATCACGAAATTCAACCTCTCAGAGCTTCAAACTCCCATGACTCTGAGACCTTAAAGAGCTACTCTTTCTTGCATAAGGTTTCCAGACCTAGATCGCATGAACCTTCAGATGGTTCTTGGGCAATTTTCCCTGGTCTTATTCAAGTCTCTGGGTAAAGGTTCGTTACAGTTCCAAGGTTTATGGGGTAATTCTCGGGGAAGAGTACTCTCGAGGAGCCTTCCCAGAATATTACGAGAATCAAGCAAACAAGATGATTCTCAGTGGAGCAAACTCATGCCCCAGACTTAATCATTTGTACAGAAACCAACTATGGCATGTAAGTATACACATGCATCCATTATTTCCAGTCTGAAACACCAGGCAATCATTCCACACAGAAATCATTATGGGCATATAAACATGAGCATGTATTCATTATATTCAATTCAAAATACAAGGCATAAAACACTTATCAGATCTACCAGGCATGATGAAACTGCTGAGAGGGGTGGTCGTTTCCACCCAACTGTAGGCTCAGTGACTCCAAATGGATTTACCACTAGCCACTCCCGAGCTAGACCACAATTCTTTGAGATTCAGTCTCCTACTTCCAACTCAATAGAATTCAAGGACGAAGGTTACTCTCCTTCTCCTGATACAGAAAAATAATCCAGGACGAAGGTTACTCTCCTTCTCCTATGTTCATAACTCCCTGTGTTTCCATAGTTTCTCCAGTTCTCTTCCAAAATCCCTGTCCCATGCTCTCTCTCTCTCTTTCTTTCTACCCTCTACCACACTTCCTCTCTTGCCTTTTTCTCTGCAAGATTGCGTGTGGTGCGAATTTCCCCATCCGTGGTCAAGTTTGAGAGATTTTACAGATGGAAATTCACCCCCATCACCTCATTAAATCTTGAGGAGCCTCCCCACCTACCAATATAACGGGAAATCCATTCCAGGGTCAAAGAGTTGCTTTGGTCTTTGAGCAAGTAAAAACCAATACGGTACTGGCTCAGTGGAAGTTAACACAACCATTCCAGGTCCCTTCCAACACCTCTCATTAGCCATCGTGGTCTCTTTTATCACATCCCCCTCCTAGCAGTCATGCAACACATATTCATAACATAATTTACATTCATCAAACTTTTATACAAAGGTCCGTCAAATCAAACATTCACATCTTTGAGTTTGCCATAGTTCTTGGCCAATATAGTTATTTTTACAGACTTGGGGAAACAGGGTGTTACAATGTATCACCTTTTCTTTGGTGAGAGGGGTCACTCATACATGAGTGAGAAGTGTCTTTCTATTCATTCCCATCTTTCTTTGATCCTACCTTTTCCTCCTTTGATGGGATTTTTGGAGTTTCCTCCATATTGAAATTTTTTCAACAATGGGGACAACAGATTCTCCCCCTTTCTCTTCATCCCTTGTCAGGTCAATGACTTTGGAAGGCTTCATAGTAGTGACTGATTTTTTTCTGTTCCTCTCCAAGATTTTACTCTTGTTCTACCTTTTCCTTTTCCAATCATTCTAATTCCTCCTTATAATGTTGTCTCTCTACCTCTTCCTATATTCTCTTTAGATCATCAACCCTTTCCTATTCATGTTTAAACTTTAATTCCTCATCTTATTGTCGAGCATGTTCTTCTTGATCTATATTTCTTTTTTCAATGAATCCAAGATCCCTTTGCTTCTTTTCAACTTTCCTTCTCTATTAAGCAATTTATTCCCGTGTTTCCTCTTCCTCTTGTTTCTTTCTGTATTCCTCTCTGAGTCTTCTATCTTCATATTTCTCTTTTATGATTATTTATTGTTCTGCTTGTAGGGATTGTTGTTGCTTCTCTGTTGTGATGTTTCCCTTTACTAAATTTTTTTCTATAAGAGACTCCAAGATTCACCATTTTGATTTTATCCTCTATAGGTAGAGAGGAAAACATGGTTACATTTTTGTTGGCCCTTCTCTTCTCCACTTATTTCTAGTCTTGGAAATTTTTAATGAAAAATTCTTCTTCCCACGTTTCATGAACATATGGAAAAGTCAAGACCACTTGCTCTATATGCTTTGGGACTAATCCTTTTGGGTCATGTTTTCCCTATACCTCCCTATCACGCGTTTGTATTCTAAGTGTACCTCGCCTTCTTTTTTGGCATGATTGACGTCTTTGACCACATAATAACCTATCATAAATTTATAGAGGATAAACATAATCTTTTAATCCTTTACAAGGGTGGCATTGAATCCTTGCATGATAGTTTGATAACCAATCTATTTATAGGTACATACACATGTAGGAGATGTTGTGGGATAATGGATCCATAAATTCTTAAATAGGTGTTTTTTCCCTCAAAGTACTAGTTCCCTGTGAAACTTAAAATCTACTTTTCTTGCTTGGATAGTCTAGGAAACTACTGTCCAAATATAAGAAAGCAGATCCTAGGAATGAACAAATCACAAATTTGGGGATAAAACATTTTGTACCTGTTTTCCTAGAGGATGATGAAGTACACATGGATATGTGTTCTACACACACAACACATCCAAGAGAAATGAGACCATGTGGAACACAGGAGGGACTCTAGGTTTTGGGGATTGTGCCCGAGCAATTTTCAAAGTAAGATGCTTAGAGATGACATCTTCCCAAATGAACTTCCTACCTCACATTTCCACATAATAAGCCAAAGATAAATAGAATTATGAGAACTGGGAGTAGTCCCTTTTACCATAAAATCTACACAAGAGGATTATAACATACATGTATGGCTACCTCATCCTAGAGATGGCATACCTACTACTAGATATCTTCACAATTTGTTTTACTTCTTTCCACCAAATGTTCAATATTTTATTGGTGTCATATTGTTTATATAATGAAACCATGAAATCCTTAGTAAGGGACTCATCAGGGTCTAGAAGTTTGTTGCACATGGCCATATATTGAGGAAGTAAGGAACCTATAAATTCTCCCTGGTCATTCAAAATTTTACAATACTGGTCTTTGGTGTGAGTAATGAACCATTCCATCAATTCTATACAAGGCATGAAAGGTACCCTAGCCACAAAAAAATGTAGCATGGACCTCTTTATTTCAGAGAAAATTGCATCATCTACTTCCCTAAGCTCCAAGTCGTTATGTGGAGTAGATTCGAGGTAATCCCCATTGTTAAATTTCGAGAAAATATAATTCGAAGAAGGGATTTGCACCTGTGTGGAAATTCTAGTCCCCGTGCAAGGCTCAATGTCCAAAAATAGCGGTACTATGTTTGAGATATTTTTTTGGGGAAACATGATAATGGGTTATGTATTCTTGGTTGTCAAATATTCTTCCATTCGCGTAGGTAGATAATTGGAACTAGCCCCAACATCACCAGACCGTGTCCTTGGCCTCTTGGGTTTCTTCTACATGAGATATTTTCTGGTAGGAATCACATCTGAAGGAAAACATTCATGCGTAGTAAATCCATATAAAACACTTGAAAGTAAATACTGCACAACATATCATACCGATACCAAGCAATGTCGATGCCTACAAGAACAAAGTTTACCTGAAAACACTCTTTCACTGTGTGATTACTGGTTGATTGGAGCCTTTGCCACCAGAGTTATATGACGAAGCGGGTTCAATTTGTTAGTAGACAAGATGAACTAGTGAATGCACTCAATCAATAACACACTTTGACTAAAACAAATAATGTAGTGAGTTTGGGAGAGAATGCATGTTTATAACCAAATATTGAAGCAATGAGAGAAATATTTGGATAGTAATGGCATTTAAATGCGGTGGTAATACCTTTGTTGGACTTTGATGGATGAATTGATGCACACACATGACTATCAAATTTTTTATGGTGTCATTAAATTGGTGCACAATTGTTTGGTCAGGTTTGGGTTCTATAACGATTTAATGCATAATTCAAATGTAGAATTGATCCAACTATATGTACTCGTATATGTACCAAGGTGATATCAGATATGCATGTGTGAGGGTGACGTGGAGAACTAGCGTGGCATTGGGAGGGAACGTGTCGATACCTGGTTCAATGAATTGTTTGCAAATGCATCAAGGGACCCACTTTAGGTGCAAGGTGAAAAAAGTACAAGATCAAAAATCCATCGGCCTGAATTATATTATCCTTTTCAATCAAATGATAAACATTATGCAAACATGAGTCTGTCAAGCATCAAGTGAATGTGTGAGTGACATGGAAAACCAATGTGGCAATGGGTCAATACATGTCAATATTTTATTGGTTAGTGAGTGAGGTGATGTACCAGCAGTTCATATGGGCGTGAGGGGAGAAGAAACCACTAGATCATAAGATTGATGGCTATGATGTGATTTATTCATCTGATCAGATGATCATAAATGTTGGAAGCAAACAACCATTGCTCATCGGGTGAGAGTGTGAGGAGGTTAAAAAATGCTATCGGTCATCAAGTGTGGAGGGCGAGTATTCTAGATGGGTAATTTAGTTGATCCATTCATTAGTGTTGGTCGATTTTCATAACAACCCTTCCACAGGACAAACAAACACTGTGAAAACCCTCGATGACCGATGGGTGCGATAATAGAGGTATTACATGGAACTATTGTATCCTCGTACGATAGTTATATGGCAATGCCACTCAAAATATGACATGGAAAAAATGAGTCCTTCAGTCTAAAAGTGAAGTGTATGGATGATGATGTGGCAATGGTACGATTGACACATGGCATCTTTTGTAGCACTTCAAAATTCACAAAATTTTCCTTCCTTCTTTAATCATGGACGATTAAGATTGAATGATGGATTTGATCGAACAATGTATATTAATTGAAACCTTAATATTCACTTTTATTCTTGATTGGATAAATTTGCCGAGGGCTCTGACCTTCACCCAACGATTGCATCGGGGGACACGGGGGAAAGGTTGTGTGCATCTTGGAATAATGAACAACCCGATCACCGATGAACTCATTATCCATCGAGTAGTTATGTTGACCTATGAAAATATTATTAAAACATCCCACCTTCCTCCGACCCGATGCCTCCATCAGCCCAAAACACAGGATGGTCATTATCTTAAAGATTTACGTGTTTAGGCTCATGTTATTCGACTAATTATCTTTCGAAGGTGGTTGTGGAAAATTTGGATTTAGTGTAGCCTTGCACTACTTGTTCAAATGATCAAAGGAAATGAGACTTAGTAAAAAACCAAACAAATTTGAACAACACAACATTTTAAAAGCTGATAAATACAAGAAAACTATGGAACAATTAGAAGTGGTACCCAAAATTTCAAGAAATTTTGAGGGTGTGTTGAGTGCTCAACACTATCGTAACAAATTTTTCAACTCCTATGGTACACCCCATATATTTTCCCACCCTAGACTCATCATCTCTTCTCTTTCTGAAGACTTCACCCAAACCAACGGTTCTGTCTCATAGTTTCCTCACCCATACCTACGATAAGACTTCCCAAAACTCAACCCAAAAGAAGGTGTCTCCAACTTTGACCACAAAATCACCTCAAGGAAACACAAGTCCTCCAAAGTGGAGTGACTTGGATCCTTCAGGGAGCTCACTTCTCTTCATCCAAGTCAGCCTCAAAATCATAGAGTTGATCTTTCTCTCCTTGTTGTGAAAATATGCCTTCTTTGTTTGTATGCCCCTATTCTCTTATATGGACTCCAAAGGTCACCATCATGAATTTTCGCATCCTTTCAATGTGTCAATCCCCTTCGTGAACCATCATTCCCAAACTAAGTGATATGCCCCTTTGCAGACTGGTGTGCTCAAATGAACTTGTACACCCATTAACCGATGCATCCCTTGGGACTGGCGTGCCCCAACCTTGGTTCCCTCCTCATGCTGGCGTGCCCCAACCTTGGTTCCCTCCTCATGATGGCATGCCCCAAACTATTTGTTTCACCCTTTCTCTTGGTTTCTTCTACCCCATTATTCTCCTCACGCTTGGGAAATCCCACTGGTTCGTTCGCATTCCCATGATGCCCACTTTCCCTACTAATGTGACTCTTGGGTGTTAGGACCACCCCAAGTTTAGTCTTCTTGAGGACTTGGGAAAGGACCTCCATGCCATTCTAGCTGAAGACCTTACATCCTCCTCCACCTCAAGTCATTTCCGTCCCCAAAAACATCCAAAAAATATACGATCCCCAAGTCCCTTCCCGAATTCTTTTCCCTGTTGCAACTAAGTCTGCGGGAATCCCTAGTTGTTTTCCAACTGGAAACCCCAAATTCTGCCAAAGTGGAAACCTCAAGTTTCATTGCGAAGTGGAAACCTCAAGTTTCTGACTCGCACTGTAATCATTCATAAGCTATACAACCATCCACACTACCCTCTTCCCAAAGTTGTGTGTGACCAATCTGTACTCTACATTGGAATAACGTCCCTTCCCCAACTATGTCCATAATGCCCAAGTTTCCTCTATTCTACTACAACGATCACACTCTATATTGTTGTTGTTTCTGCCTCCACCAATACAACCTCAATCATAACATGAAAATGTCTAAGTGTTGAACTCTTATGATTTTTTTTTTTGTATCCATACTTCAACCAACTTCAACATGTCTCTGCACACTGAATTCCCCCATTCATTGGACTGATTGGGTAGCTAGTCCAATTGTCACTCCCTACCCATGAGAATGTACTTCCTTATTCCCAAAATAAGTATTTTCTATTCACATCTATGTCGCTCCATCCAACTCCAAATACTAAAGAAAGTGTCCACCCTTTCCTCACTAATGCTACCATAGTCTGGTCTTCATCAAGGAGATCCTCCACAATGTCTAAGTGTTTCACTTCAAACCTTCTAGTGTGTTCATACTTCGACCTCTTAGTCATTCTCTTATTCACTAACTCTCCAAGTGTTGAACTATCACATTTGTTCCTTGAGAACACACAACATGTACAAAGCATGGTCACTTCCTTTCACAATTCAATCCATCCGAAAAACAACCTCAGACCAAGGAAAGGTCACCCCTCACATGTTGTTGTTGTTGGCATAGGGGAAAACCCAAGGTTCAATGCTTAAACAATGCACCAACAAAACCATAACTACTAGCCCTTTCGGCAACACCTGTGAAGCAGATGAAGTCTCACCCGAGGTAGAGGTAGGGGTGGTTGCAGGACTCAAATGTCTGCAACCTAGCTGGGACACAGATATGTGATTACAACACTCTAACAAAGCACTTAACAGTTAGCATTCATTAGTATTTAACCCTTATTCACATCGCATATCCAAACCCTAATTACAGAACAACGCAGTATTCAACCATATCTAATACATCTAAGCACTTATCATATGGAAAGAGATCAGATCTAACATTCATTCACATCACTAAGCACTTAATCTATCATACCAGATTCATCTAAACATTCATTATTGAAATAAGCTTAAATCATATGAACAATATAACAACCATAATGCACAAAGAAACCATAACACATGATATACGTGGTTCAGCCCAACGTGGGGCTACGTCCACCAACTCTTCTCTTCTTTATTATCTTCTGTCAATATTCTTACATGCACAGAGCCCAAACACCCTACTCCACATAGGATAGGATATCTGTGCGCACCTCGCCAGATCCTCCTTCCCCGAGTTAGGTCACAACACAAATCCTTCTTACACAGTCTACACACAAGCCTCTTACAATAGCTTGCACTTAGCTCTGCAAGTCTTAACACATAGTATGCACAAAGCCTCTAGCTCAGCACTAAGCTGATTCTATCAGGTCTACCCCTTCTTACATCACCTAGATTTATATTTATACATTAAAAAATGGGCCTAAACATGCTTAAACCCATGGGATGACATCCCATACCCATTACATAAACCCTAATCCAAAAAAAGACCTAAAAAGGGGACGAGATCCCACGATCTCCGCTTTGCCTTGCGCTCTGCCTTTGACCAGCCTGTCGAAGTCCCAAAAATGGTAAAACATGACCAAGGTTCTCCAAAACTTGGTCAAGGGCCAACATGCCCCCAACACTCACCTGTGACATGTCCCGATTCACTCTGCTCTGGGTAACTCTGCCTCAAACGCCTCAAGTTTGGCTCAAGCTGCTTCGACCTGTTGCTTCACCAAGGACTCCTACTCAGCGAACTCCTAAATAACTGCCTCATTCATAGGTCCTTCCAAGCATTGTTTGACTGTAGTGATTGCTTGTTATAGTTGTGCTCCTCATCCTTCAATCTCCTAAAAAAGTAGGCAATATGCATCTTGGACTGGTTGGAGCTTCTAAGTCACTTCCATGACTTTGCGCTGTATGGCATGGACCTATTACTGAGTCGTGCACTCTTCTTGGGATATTTTCATTCACTCGACTGCTGACAAGGGCTTCAACTGCACTTGTACTGTTGTTGCTTGCTTCTTTTCTTCCTGCAATTCTAGTGTATTTAGTTCAGGGTCCTCGATAAGGCACTCATAATTCTGCACACTTCGACTGCTAAGTTGTTTACATTCCAAGGATAATGCCTTGATTCTCTGGACTGCGCTTCGGGTGGTTTCTTCTTAGTGGTCTCGCACTTCCTACATAGTGCTTGGTAGTGCTTGTAACTCCAATTCTGCTACTCTCTGTTGAAGTTGTTGGATGGTTGCAACAAGCTTCACTACTTGACTCTACACTGGGTCTTCTTCTATTTGTTCTAAGCTTGTCACAGAGCCTGCTCTGTGAGCAATTGTTCTTTATCTTTCTGGATTTGTGCTTTATCATCTTCAAACTTGTTTTGGAGGTCGTCCTTCTCTTGTTGCGCAACTCGGATTTGCTCTATGAGTTCCTCTTGTGCTTTCTTCAGGGCCACTGTGGCCTGTTCTTTTGCTTCCTGCACATGACGAAGGCGAGCTTCGATCACATCATCTATTCTATCAAGTTGGGCAGGCTCATCTCCCAACTCTGATCTTCTGATGGCGGGGGAACAGTGGACACTGCCCGGCTGGAGTGAAGGGCTTGTTGTACCCCTCTCAGTTTTGGTTCAATTCTTTCATACATGGTTTCTTGTTTTGCTTCATTTTTCTGCAAAATATCTTTTGAGGCATTTGATACAGCCGTGATGATGAAGTTGAAGTCATCGACCATGAGTACAATCTACAGTTTCAAATTACTAGCTTTGGAATTCTTCTGCTATGTAGGTTTTGTTGGGGAAACCTTTCTTTTCCTAGATGTCTCTCTGTCATTAGGGGGATTCTATGGCAGTGTTACTTCACCCTGCTTCTTCTTGTCTTCTTCCCCTTCTTTCTCTTCTTTCTCCACTTCATTGTCTCCTCCTTCGCTAGGTGAATCTGATGCAATCTCTTCTGATGTGATGTGTATTTCTTGTACATCTTCCTTCTTTTTCTTCATGCTACTGCTGGCTACATCATATTCTTCGTGAGTAACCACCGGACTTCCAATGAGGTTGGGGTTGGACAGTTTTGCATGGTTAACTAGCACTAGGAGTTCTTCAGGCCACTCCTTGGTGATTTCCTCCATGTCCTCCTTGGTGATTTCCTCCATGTCCTCCTAGGTGATCTTGGAATAGGACTGACTATCTTCTTTATGTTCATCTCAGCACGTAGTAATATATATATAATGCCTATCTGTGTGGAACTTCGCAAATGGTCTGAACCTATCCAAGGTGTTCAACGTCATATGAGGGAAAGAATCAATATCCTTCTTTAACTACAGGTAGTAGGTATGGAACACCGCGTTCGACTGCCATTTTCCCCCCATATCACTCGAATACCAAAGCGTGGTGAACTTCGTAGCTAGTGGCTCAAACGACTCAATGTTGGGGAAGGTCACTCCTTCCGACATCTCCCAAGTAATGAACGTGATGAGGATCAACAACCAGCTAAAATGGAACTCATAGCCCTGATCCTTAGCTTCACGATAGTCCTATTCTAACTGGTTGACGAGGTAACTCGCCTAGTTCATTTGTAATCCTTCCATGGATTTTCTTGCGAGGTCAACAATGAACCCCGTGACTTGCGTGGGTCTGTTATTTCTTACTAGCTTACCATCAATC
>JASDQU011102021.1:54222-66703 GCA_032191745.1 Picea mariana
ACTGTTACCATAAAACTTTAGAATGTGTAAATGAAGAAGGGGGAAATATGACCCTCCAAGGGATTTAGAAACCTGTCTGAGTGAAACAAATATAAGCCCTTCAAATGAAAAAGTATTGCATAAAGGGATTTCCTCTATATGAAATACAGTTGTTGGAATCTGTTGAGGATGAAAAACAAAACATAGAGGACCACCCCATATTAAGAGAGTATAGAGACATGTTTCTAGAAGAGGTACTGGGTCTACCTTCGAGAAGAGAGATTGACTTCTCGATAGAACTTGCACCAAGACCAGTGCCAGTGTCTAGGACACCCTATAGGATGAGTACACCTAAACTAGTTGAGCTCAAGCTACAACTAAAGTAAATTATGGGAAAAGGATACATCCAACCTAGTCTGTCTCCATGGGGAGCACCAGCCTTGTTTTTGAAAAAGAAATATGGCACGCTCCAACAATGCATATATTGTAGACAACTCAATAAGACAACCATAAATAACAAGTACCCCTTAGCAAGAATCGATGACTTGTTCGACCAATTAGGGGATGCTTCCATTTTTTCAAAGATTGACTTGAGTTCTGTATACCATCGAGTCTGAATCAAGGATGAAGACATCCACAAAATGGCCTTAAGGACAAGATATGGTCACTATGAAATTGTGGTGGTGCCATTTGGACTAACCAATGCCCCCGCCACTTTTATGTGCTTGATGAACAATGTACTCAGCAAATTCCTAGAAAGATTTGTATTGGATTTCATCGATGATATCTTAATCTACTCCAAAAACAGAGAAGAGAATGAAGAACATATTAGACTTGTACTTCAAGTACTAAGAGAGCATCAACTCTATGCTAAGCTTAGCAAGTGTGACTTTTTCCAGAAGCAAGTGCATTACTTGGGCCATGTCATTTCTAAAGAAGGGGTGGCAGTAGACCCTGACAAGATAAGATCTATTATGGAATGGCCTACCCCAAAGGATGTATCTAATATCAAATCCTTTATGGACTTAGCAGGATATTATAGAAGGCTCATAAAAGGATTTTTCAAGATTGGTTGTCCAATCACTGCCCTACAGAAAAAGGGGGTTAAATTCACTTGGACATCATAATGTGAAGAAAGATTTTAGAAACTGAAATACCTCCTGACCCATGCACCTGTGATGAAGATTGCAGACCCTGATAATGACTTCCTTGTGTGTATAGATGTTTGTAAAGAAGGTCTCAGAGGAGTCCTTATGAAAGAGGGTCATGTAATTTTCTATGCATCCAGGAAATTGAATGAGCATGAAATCAATTATGTGACCCATGATCTAGAGTTGGCTACCATGATTTAAAAATGTGGAGGCATTACCTCCTGGGTAGGAGATTTGTACTTATGACAGACCATTATGGGTTGAGACACCTGTTTGATCAACCAAAACTCAATGCTAGACATGCTAGGTGGATTTCTCTCCTTAGTGAGTTCGACTTCGAAATCAAACACATCAAAGGGAAGGAAAATAGGGTAGTCGATTCCCTTAGCATAAGTGTGAAAAAGATTCACCTGGTAGTAGTAAGCACTTGTGAAATGAATGTCAAAGAAAGAATCAGGAATGCACAAGAAACATATTCTTTCTTCAAGACTGTGACCTCTTACCTAAGTCAAGATCCTACAAGGCTAAAGTATGAAGGCTATCAGATGCTCGATGAAGGCCTGCTGACCTATAGAAACATATTGTATATTCTAAGATGTGAGGAATTGAAGAGTTTCATAATGGATGAACTACACAAGAGACCATATACTGGTTACCCAAGATATCAAAAAATGATCACGGCCACTAGGAAACAATTCTATTGGCCTGGACTGAAAAAGGACATAACCGACTATCTAGCTAAGTTCCTACAATGCGAGCAAGTTAAGGTAGAAAAATAGAATCCAACAGGGTTGTTACAACCTCTACCAATTCCAGAATGGAAATGGGAAACTATTTCCATGGATTTCATCACCGGATTACCAAGATCGACTAAGCAAAATGATGTCATCATGGTAGTGGTGGACAAATTGAGCAAGTCTGCTCACTTCATTCATGTCAAGTCGATTTTCAAGGCAATAGATATTGCCAACATCTTCATGAAGGAGATATTCAGACTACATGGCATGCCTAGAGAGATTATATCCGATAGAGACACAAAATTCACTTCAATATTTTGGAAATCATTGATGGCTAGTCTTGAGACTAAATTTTTGTTTAGCACAACCTATCACCCCCAAACCGATGGACAGAAAGAAAGATTAAACCAAATATTAGAATGCATGTTAAGGATGCATGTAATGCATCAGCCTAAGAAGTGGGAAGACTACCTGCCAGTGGTAGAATTTTCCTACAACAATGGTTATCAAGAGTCACTAAAGATGAGCCCTTTTGAAGACCTCTATGCTAGAGAGTGCAAGATTCCAATCAGCTGGACTAATCCAGTGGATAGAATTGCAATCGGACCAGACATGCTGAAAGAAATGGAGCAAAAAGTGATTCAGATAAAACAAAATCTGAAAATTGCTCAGGATAGACAGAAGAGCTATGCCAACCGAAAGAGAACCCCCAGAGAGTTCAATATAGGAGACCATGTCTATCTCAGAGTTAGACCCAGGAAGATTTCCCTCAGAATGGGATCTTGTGCCAAGATGGAACCTCAGTATTGTGGACCCTTTGAAGTCTTAGATAGAGTGGGACCTATAGCCTATAGGATAACACTCCCTCCCATAGTAAAGGCACATAATGTTTTCCATGTTTCATTATTAAAGAAATATGTACATGATTCTAATCATATAATTGATTGGTCTGTGATCTAGGTGGAGCCAGAGGGAGATTTCTTGCCAAAACATCAATGCATACTGGACAGGAAGGAAACCTCACTTAGGAACTGAACCATTGCACAAGTCAAGGCACAGTGGAGACACTTTGGCCCAGATGAGGCTACATGGGAAATGGAGAATTCCATGAGACATTCATATCCGATTTTGTTTACTCATGTATATACATAGCATGTTGATAGATAGAACATCAAGGACGATGTTCCTTTAAGGAGGAGGGAATTGTAACACCATGTTTCCCCCAGTTTGTAAATATAACTATATTGGCCAAGGATCTATGGCAAACTCAAAGGTGAGAATGTTTGATTTGATGGACCTTTGTATGAAAGGTTGATGAATGCAAACTCTGTTATTTTAATAAAAAATGGATACATGTTGCATGATTGTTGGAAAGGGGATGTGCTAAGAGATACTATGGATTTTATGAAAGAGATGTTGAAGGGGACCAAGAATGGTTGCATTAACCTCCACCGAACCAGTACTTTGCTGGATTTAATTGCGTAGGATAAGAACAACCCTCCGACCCAAGAATGACTTATAGTCAAGCCGGTAGGTGGGAAGACCTCCTCAGGAGTTAATGAGGGGATGGGGTGGACCTCCCATCTGTAAGGCTTCCAGACCTAAACATGGAATGGGAATTTGGGCCACACCCAATATTGCTAGAAAAAGGAAAGAAAGGAAAAAGTGGGGGTCAGAGAAGAGATATGCGAAGAGTGCACAGATGAGAGCGAAAGAGCTGGGATTTGAGGAAGAACTGTGAAAAGAGTGTGTATTGGTCGCAGAAAATGGATGAGAAGGTTATGATACAAGCTGATAAATTAGGTTGGTTCTCCTTGCTTGGTATCGTGTAAACCATTTCCGAGACCCTATGGAAGGAGGGGAGTAACCTCCATCCCTACTATTGTTGAGCCAGAATAAAGGATTTTGTTAAAAATCATCGTGGTCTAGCTTGGGGGTGGCTAGTGATAAATCTATTAGGAGTGACTGAGCCTATGGTTGGGTGGAAACGGTCACCCTTTCCAGAAGTTGCCTCACGTTATCTGTTTCTGATAAGTGTTTTCATACTCTATGCATTGAATTGGGAATTAATGGTTGCATGCATGTATTTACATCTTTATAAATATTTTCTACATTGAAATGGTTAAGATATGTGTATACGTTGACTTCCTTAAGAACTTATGCCTCTGCTTTTACCATATGCACCAGTTTAACTCCCAAAGGTGTTTTCCCCTGGGAGATACCTCACAACTCCGGAGTCGGAGTAGGCCTCTTGGCACTAATACCATCTCGGTAACCTCACGAGTTTACCTTGCCGTGTCTCATAACTTAAAGTTCTGCGAGTTAGGGAGGCATCTCCTTCAGATCAGTAGTCTGAGAGACCTTGAACTTGCGCCCATGACCTTAGTCAAAACCCGGCTAAGAGTAGAGATCATACCGTGAGAGTCATATAAAGGTCCATGTGACTTGGGTCTAGGAACCCTGTGCTAAGCCCGAAAGGAGCTAGATCATAATGGTTTCAGAGTTTCAGGAGTTCGATGCCTGGAATGTTAGACTTCACGTTAGTCAAAGTTACCCGAAGTCACTGAGTAATAAGAGCCATAGATGAATTAGGAACCTGACAGTGGAGATGGATGCAAACCATTCATCGAGAGGAAAACCCATCACAGTTGTTAGATCGACTCAAAGATCTACTGAAATTGATGAATCAAACATCAACTGCTCGATTAGATTAATGGTTGGGAATCATTGCTAAGTGTGAAGGTGAAATTAGCGAATGTGCTAGTTCTCGGCCCGCAATTCATCAGTTTTGTTGATCTCATTGGGGATGGAAGATCAATGACCTCGATTAGACATAGTCAGGTGAGCACTTCCCAAATTTTAGAGATTGGGCCCTGAAAATTCTATGAACTGTCGATCTGTGAATGGAGATCGAAGGTGGGAAATCATTGCAAAGCACGAAGGTGAAACTAGTAGATGTGCTAGTTTGCGTCCCGCAATTCACCAATGTCGTTGATCTTGTCAGGGTGGGGAATTAATGACCACGATTAGACCGGGTTGGGAGAGTACTTTTCAGATTGTGGAGATTGAGCTCTCTGATAAAGAGAGAGCACAGTGGGGCCCCACAATCACCGTGAATCATCGATCGTCAGACAAAACGGGATTGGTTGGATCATGATCGTCAGATCTAGAAAAGTTGTTAGGTGGCTAGTCGTGAGTTCCTTTGGAAATCGACGAAATAAAGGAGTTCATCTATGCCGTCGATCTGAGAGAGAGGATACATGGCATAAATCTATTGATTTTGGGTGAAAGTGCTCCGAGAGAAAGAAAGTGTGGAGAGGTTGAAAATCCCGAAGCCCGAAGAACCGAAGTGATTTGCAACCATCAATCTATGGAAGCCATGCGTCAACATATCGTTGACTTCAGGTGAAATCACTCTGGGAGAAAGCAAGTGCAAAGAGGTTGAAACTCCCGAAGCTCGAAGAGCCGAAGTGATATGAAATCATCGATCTGTGGAAGACACGCGTCGACAGGTTGTTGACTTCGGGTGAAATCACTCCGGGAGAAAGCGAGTGTGGAGAGGTTGAAACTCTTGAAGCCTGAAGAGCCGAAGTGATTTGCAGTCGTCAATCTGTGGAAGACACGCGTTGACAGATCGTCAACTTCACATGAAAGCACTCCGGGAGAAAGTGAGTGTGGATAGGTTGAGACTCCCAAAGCGTGAAGAGCCGAAGTGATTTGCATCTATCGATCTATGGGAGACACGCATGAACAGATCATCGACTTTGGGTGAATGTACTCCGGGTGAAAGCAAGTTTGGAAAAGTTGAGACTCCCAAGTCTCGAAGAGCCGAAGTGATTTGCAACCGTCGATCTGTGGAAGACACGTGTCGACAGATCATTGACTTTGGGTGAAAGAACCATGGGAGAAAGTGAGTGTGGAGAGGTTGAGACTCCCGAAGCCTGAAGATCCGAAGTGATTCACAATTGTCGATCACGAAGGGACGTGTGGCGCTTGATCTGTAACTCTGGGTATAGAGTAATTTGGAGGAAAAAGGTGTGGGAATGTTTGAAACTCTTGAACGTTGAAGTCCCGAAGTGAGTCAAGGTCATCAAAACTATTGAGGGCACACGGTGTCGGATCATGAACTTCATAGGTTTGCCACTCCGGAGGATTCGCGTGGTGGTTGTCTTGGTGCATGTTGTCTCGGCGTCTAGTCATAAGCCACGGTCATATGCAAGTATAGAGGGATGGGAGAACTCAAAGTACTTGGGAGATGGTATCTTCCAGCTCTGAGTTCAGTTCGAAGCATGGAAATCATGGCTGGAAATCTTTCAAAGAGAAGAATGGGAAATCAATACCCCGAATGAGGGTATTGATTTTCTTAAGAAGAACAAAATTTTTACGCCTCGCCATGGGTGTGTTACAAAGAGGCATAGTACAGATGAAGTGTCCTTGGTGTTGCCAAGCAACCAAGTGAGAAATTTCACGGTGTCACATGCCCTCAATAGGTTCATGATCACAATATTAGGGCAGGCATGTTGTGGGGACATGACAGATGGTATCAAAGCTTGTTTGTCATAGATTTTGAAGAAGGGTTGGTGAGCTCTTCACCACTATCTCGATAGTAGATTGTATCAGAGCTTGTTTGTTGCATATTTTGAAGAAGGGTTGGTGAGTTCTTCACCACTATCTCGAAGTTATATGGTATCATATATTGAAGCATGCTCTACTACTATGGTGGTGGCAGTGGTGTAGAGCATAAAAAGAAAATAATTTCTAACATTCATAGACTTGATGAACAGTTCAGTGGAACAAATTGGTTAATCACAGAGGATTTGCATTAGACTTGAGAAAGAGGTTCCAGACAATGATGCAGTGGAAATTTGATCTAGGTGCACATCTTGTATAGACCAAGAGAAGATTTTGTGGTGAAAAAAAGCACTTGGACAGGGTGGGTGATTGCAAAACCCATCGCAAAGTTCATTGCAGAGATAGTTTGGGTGTAGACTTGGTTGGTTTGATTTGTGATGGAAGTAAGTGCAAGAGCTATGTTCACACCTTGAGAATACCAAGAATAGAGTTCATGGACTGAACCGAGAACTTGGGAAAGGAGGATGGATGCAAGACTTGTCACAAATATAACTGCATAAGTGGTCATAAAAGTGATCGCAAAGGGGAGAAGTTTTGGGTTGTATAAAATGGAACCACTTGAATGAGTTGGACAACTTGAGGAGACCTCGAGAATATTTGTAGCAAGGTAGTTGGTTGGGAACATTTTCATCATGACAACTTCATGTCGTGCATTATCGATAACAACAGTTGAGTCGGGCTAGGTTGTTGGATGAGTGGTTCGACCATAACCTTTGGATGAGGTAGCTCTTCATAGAGTTATGATAGCCAGTTAGAATAAGTATGGCTTAGAAATTGAGTTGTGTGTACATGGGTCCTTGAAGAGGAAGAAATCAAGGTGCAGATATGGAAGGACATTGGAGATGAGTTTTATCAGTTGCATGGAAATTTTGGGACTTACATGTATTTCAAAAGTGGACATATGGATTCATCCTTGTATTCTAGTGAAGGTTTTATCTAAGTTTGTGGAGTTGTGGACAGTGATTAAGGAAAGTTCATGTGGAGAGTCAGTGGCTTGGGAAAGTGAAGGTCCATGACACCAGCCTTGAACCATGGGTGTAGCCAAGAATGTCGTTGGAAAGATACGGTTGGTTTTGATTTCTTGCATTTCCTAAGTGTTGAGGTGAGTTATTTGAAGGGAAGTTAGATGACTTGGTGGTTCAAGTGTAATTCGATTCTATGTTGAAAACCGATAGACTTAAGGGTAGCTCAAGTGGTGTGGATTAGAAGAAGTGTAGTAGTTGGGACACCTTGATTGAAAAATTGTGCGAATATCTTGGCACGACCTACCTCGACGAGTCCTATGGTAGACTTAGGTAGATTTGTATGTAGCCATGGAGGTGGTTTGAGGAAGCTACCAAACACTTTGATGAGGCACATTGGACAAGTCGTTGTGGTGAATTAGGCAGTGAGGGTTGGATTTACTGAGTTTGAAAGGATGGATGAGGTACCCTAATGTGTTGGTGCCTTAGCCAGATTTATTGGGTCATGTGATGATTTGAAAATCGTGATGATAGTGCTAGATTTTGGATGCTTGCAAGAGATGCAAGGTAGTTTTATTCTAGGAGATGGATGAGGTCAAAAAAAAAGTTTACCAATAATTATTAGCAATCAACCTGAATGGGAAAAACTTAGACAAAGTGAATTGGGTGGTGTTCAATTGCCTTTGGTAAAAGGCATTGGATGAGGTAGAGTGTACCTTGGTGACTTGAGAATGATTCTGCTATGACTCAGAGATCGGGGAGGGTATTTGGTTAATGAAGGAAAAAGTATTAGTTCAAATGTTTCAAGGCATGGATGTTGTTTGCGGTTACTCATCCTACTTTGAGCTATTTGGATGGTTCATTGGGATGTTTGAGGAGTGTGAGAATGTTTTCCAAACTCATCGTAGATGTTGATTTGAGGAGAGGTGAATCGATGGAAGAAGATGAGTTAAGGACTTGCCTTAGTTTTGAGGATTGCGCGAACAAGAATATTGCAGCATGAAGAGATTACTTGGACATGGGTTTTTCTCTTGTCTTGGACAACATGGTTGAGGGTGAAGTCTATCCATTTCAATGCATAGAGAGGTAGACACAAAAACATGGCTAGGTAATGAAGTAGTGGGGCAAAGGTAGTCTGGACATTCATTTCCTACTACAGATGGGACATTTCAAATTTGAAGACGCAGATGAATATATGGAGAAATTTGTTCAAGGCATCTAGACTTGTGGACTTGATCATAGTTCAATTCACAAGGGAAGAGTTAGTTGGACATGAAGATGAACAGTGGTTTACCTTGATTGTTCACAAAATTAGATGTGATGTGGACTACATGCAACATATTGGATAACTATACCATGAGGTGGGTAGTGGAGTCAATTTGTCATGGATGAATTTTTTCTAGGGAGACTTCATAGTGCAGTTGATGACCCTTGACCAAGTTTTGGAGAACCTTGGTCATGTTTGACCATTTTTGGGACTTCGATAGGTTGTTTGAAGGCAGAGCACAAGGCGAAGAGGAGATCGCGGGATCTCACCCCCTTTTTAGGGTAGTTTTGGGATTAGGGTTTATGTAACGGGTATGGGATGTCGGCCCATGGGTTTAACCATGTTGAGGCCCATTTTGTAATGTATAAATAGAAATATAAGCGATGTAATAAGGGGTAGAACTGATAGAATCGGCTTAGTGTGGAGCTAGAGGCTTTGTGCATACTATGTGTTAATACTTGCAGAGCTAAGTGCAAGTCATTGTAAGAGGCTTGTGTGCAGACTGTGTAGGAAGGCTTTGTGTTGTGACCTAACTCGGGGAAGGAGGACATGGCAAGATGTGCACAGATCTCCTATCCTATGCAGAGTAGGGTGTTTGGGCTTTGTGCATGTAAGAATATTGACAGAAGATAATAAAGAAGAGAAGAGTTGGTGGACATAGCCCCACGCTGGGGTGAACCACGTATATCTTGTGTTATGGTTGCTTTGTGCATTATGGCTGTTATATTGTTCATATGATTTAATCTTAGTGCAGTAATGAATGTTTAGATGAATCTAGTATGATAGATTAAGTGCTTAGTGATATGAATGAATGCTAGATCTGATCTCTTTCCATATGCTAAGTCCTTAGATGTATTAGATCTGGTAGAATACTACATTATTTTGTAATTAGGGTTTGGATCTGCGATGTGAATAAGGGTTAAATGTTGAATGCTAATTGCTAAGTGCTTTGTTAGAGTGGTGTAATCATAGATCTGTGTCCCAGCTAGGTTGCAGACATTTGAGTCCTGCAACCACCCCTGCCTCTACCTTGGGTGAGACTTCATATGCTTTGCAGGTGTTGCCAAAAGGGCCGATAGTTAGGGCTTTGTTGGTGCATTGTTGAAGCATTGAACCCTGGGTCTGCCCCTGTGCCAACAAATGGTTCCGTTGCCGGGACGTGAAACTATGATTACTGGGAACTGAAGAAAAGAGAAATCTTTGTGCGTAGATCTATTTCTTTAGTGTGCATTATTCTACTTGACTTGTGAAGCTATGTGCTAAGAAGAGAATTTCAATCTAAAGAAAAGAGGTAAGACCTTGAATCTTTGTGCTCTAAGAAAGGTAAGATAAGTGAAAAATTTTATTTCGAAAGAATGGATCTAGGTATGTTTAATAGATTTGGTCCTAATTTGAAAACTAGGGTACAACTAGAAGAGAGAAGATTTGATATGAATAGATCTGATAGAAATAATGAAAGACATGTTATTCCTATTCATAGAAATAATGTTTGGACTAACAAATGGATGCAGGATCCTAGAAATAATTTTTTGCAGGTTAGTTATTGTGATCCCAGTGCACAGTACAGGAAAGGTTGGGGATCGTTCAAGAGAAAGAGAGGATTAACTCTTTTCTATAGTTGCAGAAGACCGGGACATCTTGCTAAGTAATTCCCTGGTAGAGGTCCTATTTTCCTTTATTGTAAGGCTACTGAACATGCAGTTTTGGATTTCCCTAGAATGATTGCAAAAGTTGAAAACATGAATATGAGACAAGAAAAATATGAGAAAGACAAGAAACTAAGGATATGATAGAACCCCAGAAAGGATAAGAGACTATATTACTACAGATGAAAGAAACCCTGAATGATCATAGAGAGACCACCTTATCAAAGATCTTAAAAGAGAAAGAGTACATAGAAACAAGAATAAGAGACTTCAACATAGACTGTGTCCTGGATGAGGAAACACATGTGAATATCATGACAGAAAGAACTTGGGAAATTTTGGGAAAGCCTGCTATGGTTCCTTCATTAGGAGGAATAGGATTATTTAGAGGAAAGTTGATAACCCTATGTGGAAGACTTACCCAGACATCTATGAGTGTTCATGGCACTTCGACAGAAGAAGAATTTGAGATCATTAAGTTTGTTGAGAACATCGCCCCATTTGCTATCTTGCTAGGAAAAACCTAGATTGAGAAAGATCAGATACGAAGGAAACAAGAAGAGGAGGATCTAGAACAGAAAAAGAAAGAACTAAGAGACTTCATGACTAGGAGAATAACATTATTACTGGAAGAAAAAGATAACTAGTCAAAGCTACTAAGGACCAAATATCTGGATGTTGAAGTTGAAAGGACACAGGAAGACTGGAGACACCTATCTGTACAAGAGAGTAGAGCACCTACCCCAAAAAGAGAAGAAGTATTACCCTTGAACCCTATGAAATACCCCCCACAGTGAGAATTTATCATGCCAAGAGGAGATACGAACGATAATGGAAAGACCAGTGATTTAGATCACAGGAAAGAAGGCCAGAAAGCTTAGTAAGAAGAGAGCAAAGTTAGAAAAATTGCAAGAAGTTCTAGGGAAGACTTCGCAGAAGGAAGGCTTCCAGAACCTGAACTCCACTGGAATACCAGTACACCAAATATTGGCACTTTGCCACAGCGAAGAAATATGACCATTGGAGGCGTCCCGATCGTTAGAATGACGCTCTAGAATGGCTAGAAACGCAGTTATTTATGGAACGTTCACCCTTGGACCATTGTGACCGCGCCATAATGGATGGAACTGCATTGATTAAGGCGTTCCTGCCCATTGGAAGAGTTTGTTATGATAATATCTATTTATACCATCAAGCGTTGCAACCGGAACTCTTTTTCCAATTGTGATTACACAAGCCCACAAAGAACTAGTCAATTTCACGCAGTGATTATTGCAACCTTGCCATCTGTTTTGTTACATCGAGTGTTTGTTCACTGACCTAAGATATCAAATCTCGAGTGTGCATGTTGAACGGAATTAGTGCAGCAGAAAAATCCATCAAAGAGATCCTAATAGACCTCATGGCCAAGAAGGTGATGTTCGCAGACATTCAAGCCTCATCGATGAGAGGAGTGCAAGCATCCTCGTCGACTGCTCGTGGATCTAGACCGTCCCAAGCTATGACCGAGAAACGAACGAAGCATCATGATGACTTGGTGAATGAGAAGCCAATCCCATCCATCCTTCCCTACTACATCCCACCCCTATCCCGTGTGGTCAGTCGTGACAGTGTCCCGAGGGACTTCGACTACATAGTCATCACTGCATACCTCCCTAAGGGAATACGCGCAGTCAGACCACAGTTGAAGAGGATTCCAACCTTGAAGATCGGTGACTATAATGTAGGCGACCACAAGAGCTATGGCATGCTCGCACCTCACAAATATTTGACCAAGACCAAGGGGAAGAAGTCGAAGATCATCCCCCAACCATGGACTATCGACATCATGAGGTAAATGATCTTGAACGTGATGAAGATACCATGCTTCGGAAGACATCAGAAGGTTAACATGTGCATTAATATTCTGCCGTCGTGCTTCCACGGTGGTTATCTGTGGTTGAAAAAGAGTATCACCGTTGACCCGATGCTGATCCATAGGATCACTAGATTTAGCATGCAGGGACCAGTCCCACAAGAACTTTATCCAGGGAAGGTTGCATATCGCGCTCTGGCGCAGAAGATTAAAGACACTTATGGCGATGTCGAGAAGGGGAAGCGAGGCTAC
>JASDQU011102021.1:83074-102364 GCA_032191745.1 Picea mariana
GCCAAGATATTCGCACAATTTTTCAATCAAGGTGTCCCAACTACTACACTTCTTCTAATCCACACCACTTGAGCCACCCTTAAGTATATCAGTTTTCAACACGGAAACAAGTTACACTTGAACCACCAAGTCATCTAACTTCCCTTCAAATAACTCACCTCAACACTTAGGAAATGCAAGAAATCAAAACCAACCGTATCTTTCCAACGACATTCTTGGCTACACCCATGGTTCAAGGCTGGTGTCATGGACCTTCACTTTCCCAAGCCACTGAATCTCCACATGAACTTTCCTCAATCACTGTCCACAACTCCACAAACCTGGATAAAACCTTCACTAGAATACAAGGATGAGTCCATCTATCCACTTTTGAAATACATGTAAGTCCCAAAATTTCCATGCAACCGATAAAACTCATCTCCAATGTCCTTCCATATCTGCACCTTGATTTCTTCCTCTTCAAGGAACCATGCACACAAAACTCGATTTCTAAGCGATACTTCTTCTAACTGGCTATCATAACTCTATGAAGAGAGACCTCATCCAAAGGTTATGGTCAAACCACTCATCCAACAACCTAGCCCGACTCAACTGTTGTTATCGATAATGCATGACATGAAGTTGTCATGATGAAAATGTTCCCAACCAACTACCTTGCTACAAATATTCTTTAGGTCTCCTCAAGTTTTCCAACTCACCCAAGTGGTTCCACTTTCTACAACCCAAAACTTCTCCCCTTCGCGATCACTTATATGATCACCTTCTACGATCACTTATGCTGTTATATTTGGGACAAGTCTTGCATCCATTCTCCTTTCCCAAGTTCTTGGTTCATTCCATGAACTCTGTGCTTGGTCTTCTCAAGGTGTGAACATAGTTCTCGCACTTACTTCCATCACAAATCAAACCAACCAAGTCTACACCTAGACTATCTCTACGATGAACTTTGCAATGGGTTCTGCAATCACCCACCCTGTCCAAGTGCTTTTTTTCACCACAAAATCTTCTCTTGGTCTATACAAGATGTGCACCTAGATCAAATTTCCACTGCATTGCCGTATGGAACCTCTTTCTCAAGTCTGATGCAAATCCTCTATGATTAACCAGTTTGTTCCACTGAACTGTTCATTGAGTCTATGAATGTTCCAGATGAACTATCTCTGTAAGAAATTATTTTCTTGTTATGCTTTATACCACTGCCACCACCATAGTAGTAGAGCATGCTTCAATATTTGATACCATATATCTTCGAGATAGTGGTGAAAAACTCACCAACCCTTCTTCAAAATATGCAACAAACAAGCTCTGATACAATCTAATATTGAGATAGTGGTGAAGATCTCACCAACCCTTCTTCAAAATCTATGACAAACAAGCTTTGATACCATCTTTCATGTCCCCACAACATGCCTACCCTAATATTGTGATCATGAACCTATTGAGGGCATGCGACACCGTGACATTTCTCACTTGGCTACTTGGAAACACCAAGGACACTTCATTTGTACTATGCCTCTTTGTAACACACCCATGGCGGGGCATACAAATTTTGTTCTTCTTAAGAAAATCAATACCCTCATTCGGGGTATTGATTTCCCATTCTTCTCTTCCAGAGATTTCCAGCCACGGTCTCCATGCTTCGAACCGAACTCAAAGCTGGTAGATACCCTTTCCCAAGTACTTCGAGTTCTCCCTTCCCTCTATACTTGCATATGACAACAGCCTATGACCAGATGCCGAGACAACATGCACCAAGACAACCACCACGCGAATCCTCCGGAGTGGCAAACCTATGAAGTTCATGATCTGACACCGCATGCCCTCAATAGTTTCGATGACATTGACTCACTTCGGGACTTCAGTGTTTGAGAGTTTCAAACATTCCCACACCTTTTTCCTCCAAATTACTTCATACCCGAAGTTACAGATCAAGCGCCACACATCCCTTCATGATTGACGACCGTGAATCACTTCGGATATTCAGGCTTTGGGAGTCTCAACCTCTCCACACTTGCTTTCTCCTAGAGTGCTTTCACTTGAAGTCAATGATCTACCGACGTGTGTCTTCCATAGATCGACGGTTGCAAATCACTTCGGCTCTTCGAGACTTGGGATTCTCAACCTCTCCAAACTTGCTTTCACCCATAGTACTTTCACCCGAAGTCGACAATCTTTCAACATGTGTCTCCCATAGATCGACAATTGCAAATCACTTCAACTCTTCACGCTTCAGGAGTCTCAACCTATCCACACTCGCTTTCTCCCAGAGTGCTTTCACCCGAATTCGACGCATGCCTTCCATAGATCGACGACTGCAAATCACTTCAGCTCTTCAGGCTTCAGGAGTTTCAGCCTCTCCACACTCACTTTCTCCCAGTGTGATTTCACCTGAGGTCGATGACCTATCAATGCATGTCTTCCATAGATCGATGATTGCATATCACTTCAGCTCTTCGAGCTTCGGGAGTTTCAACCTCTCCGCACTCGCTTTCTCCCAGAGTGATTTCACCCGAAGTCGATGATATTTCGACGCATGGATTCCATAGATTGATGGCTGCAAATCACTTCGGTTCTTCAGGCTTCAGGATTTTCAACCTCTCCACACTTTCTTTCTCCCACATCACTTTCACCCGAAATCCATAGATTTCTGCCACGTATCCTCTCTCTCAGATCGATGACATAGATGAACTCTGTTACTTCGCCGATTTCCAAAGGAACTCACGACTAGCCACCTATATAATTTTCTAGATTTGATGATTAGGATCCAACCAATACCGATTTGTCCGCTGATCGACGATTCACAATGATTGCGGGGCCCCAATGTGCTCGCTCTTTATCAGAGAGCTCAATCTTCACAATCTGAAAAGTACTCGCCCAACCCAGTCTAATCGTGGTCATTAATTCCCCACCCTGACAAGGTCAACGACGTTGGTGAATTGCGGGACGCGAACTAGCACATCCACTAGTTTCACCTTCGTGCTCTGCAACGATTCCCCACCTTCGATCTTCATTCACAGATCGACAGTTCATAGCGTTTGCGGAGCCCAATCTCTGAAATCTGGGAAGTGCTTGCCCAACTATGTCTAATCGAGGTCGTTGATCTTCCATCCCCAATGAGATCAACAAAACTAATGAATTGCGAGCTGAGAACTAGCACGTTCGCTAATTTCACCTTCACACTTCGCAATGATTCCCAACCATCAATCTAATCGAGCAACTCATGTTTGATTCATCAATTTTAGTGGATCTTTGAGTCGATCTGACGACTGTGATGGGTTTTACTCTCAATGAATGGTTCACATCCATCTCCTTTGTCAGGTTCTTGATTCATCTATGGCTCTTATTACTCAGTGACTTCAGGTAACTTTGACTAACGTGAAGTCTGACATTCCAGGCGTCGAACTCCCGAAACTCTGAAACCATTATGATCTAGCTCCTTTCGGGCTTAGTGCAGGGTTCCTAGACCCAAGTCACATGGACCTTTATATGAATCTCAGGCTATGATCTCTACTCTTAGCTGGGTTTTGACTAAGGTCATGGGTGCAAGTTCAAGGTCTCTCAGACTACTGGTCTGAAGGAGATGCCTCCCTAACTCACAAAACTTAAAGTTCTAAGACACGAAAAGGTAAACTTGTGAGGTTACCGAGACGGTATTAGTGCCAAGAGGCCTGCTCTGACTCCGGAGTTGTGAGGTAGCTCCCCAGGGAAAAAACCTTTGGGAGTTAAACTAGTGCATACAGTAAAAGAAGAGGCATAAGTTCTTAAGGAAGTCAACGTATACACATATCTTAACCATTTCAATGTAGAAAATATTTATATATATGTAAATACATGCATGCAACCATTAATTCCCAATTCAACGCATAGAGTATGAAAACACTTATCAGAAACAGATAACGTGAGGCAACTTCTGGAAAGGGTGCCCATTTCCACCCAACCATAGGCTCAGTCACTCCTAACAGATTTATCACTAGCCACCCCTGAGCTAGACCATGATGCTTTTTAACAAAATCCTTTCTTCTGGCTCAGCAACAGTAGGGACGAAGGTTACTCCCCTCCTCCAATAGGGTCTCGACAATGGTTTACATGATACCAAGCAAGGAGGACCAACCTAATTTATCAGCTTGTATCATAACCTTCTCATACATTTCCTATGACCAATACACACTCTTTTCACAGTTCTTCCTCGAATCCCATATCTTTCACTCTCGTCTCTGCACTCTTCGCATATCTCCTCTCTGACCCCCACACTTTCCTTTCTTTCCTTTTTCTAGCAATATTGGGTGTGGCCCAAATTCCCAGTCCATGTTCAAGTCTGGAAGCCTTACAGATGGGAGGTATGCCCCATCCCCTCATTAACTCCTGAGGAGTCTTCCCACCTACCAGCCTGACTGTAATTCATTCTTGGGTCGGAGGGTTGTTCTTATCCTAAGCAATTAAATCTAGCAAAGTACTGGTTCGGTGGAGGTTAATGCAACCATTCCTGGTCCCCTTCAACATCTCTTTCATAACATTCATGGTATCTCTTAGCACATCCCCTTTCCAACAATCATGCAACACGTATCCATTTTTTATTAAAATAACAGAGCTTGCATTCATCAACCTTTCATACAAAGGTCCATCAAATCAAACATTCACACCTTTGAGTTTGCCATAGGTCCTTGGCCAATATAGTTACACTTATAAACTGGGGGAAACATGGTGTTACAATTCCCTCCTTCTTAAAGGAACATCATCCTTGATGTTCTATCTATCAACATGCTATGTATATACAGGAGTAAACAAAATCGGATATGCATGTCTCATGGAATCCTCCATTTCCCACGTAGCCTCATCTGGGCCAAAGTGCCTCCACTGTGCCTTGACTTGTGCAATGGTTCGGTTCCTGAGTGAGGTTTCCTTCTTGTCTAGTATGCATTGAGGTTTTGGCAGGAAATATCCCTCCGGCTCCACCTAGATCACAGACCAATCAATTATATGATTAGAATCGTGTACATATTTCTTTAATAATGAAACATGGAAAACATTATGTGCCTTTACTGTGGGAGGGAGTGCTAGCCTATAGGATACAGGTCACACTCTATCTAAGACTTCAAAGGGTCCACAATACCGAGGTTCCATCTTGGCACAAGCTCCCATTCTGAGGGAAATCTTCCTGGGTCTAACTCTGAGATAGACATGGTCTCCTATATTGAACTCTTTGGGGGTTCTCTTTCAGTTGGTGTAGCTCTTTTGTCTATCCTGAGAAATTTTCAGATTTTGTTTTATCTGAATCACTTGTTGCTCCATTTCTTTCAGCATGTCTGGTCCAATTGAAATTCTATCCTCTGGATTAGTCCATCTGATTGGAATCTTGCACTGTCTAGCATAGAGGTCTTCAAAAGGGCTCATCTTTAGTGACTCTTGATAACTGTTGTTGTAGGAAAATTATACCACTAACAAGTAGTCTTCCCACTTCTTAGGTTGATGCATTACATGCATCCTTAACATGTCTTCTAATATTTGGTTTAATCTTTCTTTCTGTCCATCAGTTTGGGGGTGATAGGCTATGATAAACAACAATTTAGTCTCGAGACTAGCCATCAAGGATTTCCAAAATCTTGAAGTGAATTTTGTGTCTCTATCGGATATAATCTCTCTAGGCATGCCATGCAGTCTGAATATCTCCTTCATGAAGATGTTGGCAATATCTATTGCCTTGCAAGTCAACTTGACATGAACGAAGTGAGCAGACTTACTCAATTTGTCCACCACTACTATGATGACATCATTTTTCTTAGTCGATCTTGGTAATCCGGTGATGAAATCCATGGAAACGGTTTCCCATTTCCATTCTAGAATTGGTAGAGGTTGTAACAACCCTGTTGGGTTCTAGTGTTCTACCTTAACTTGCTCACATTGTAGGCACTTAGCTAGATAGTCCGCTATGTCCTTTTTCAGTCCAGGCCAATAAAATTGTTTCCTAGTGGCCGTGATCATTTTTTGATATCTTGGGTGACCAATATATGGTCTCTTGTGTAGTTCATCCATTATGAAACTCTTCAAGTCATCACATCTTGGAGTATACAATATGTTTCTATAGGTCAACAGACCTTCTTCGAGCATCTGATAGCCTTCATACTTTATCCTTGTAGGCTCTTGACTTAGGTAAGAGGTCACGGTCTTGAAGAAAGAATATGTTTCGTGTGCATTCCTGATTCTTCCTCTGACATTCGTTTCACAAGTGCTTACTTCTGCCAGGTGAATTATTTTCACACCTCTACTAAGGGCATCGACTACCCTATTTTCCTTCCCTTTGATGTGTTTGATTTCGAAGTCAAACTCACTAAGGAGAGCAATCCAACTAGCATGTCTAGCATTGAGTTTTGGTTGATCAAACAGGTGTCTCAACCCATAATGGTCTGTCATAAGTACAAATCTCCTACCCAGGAGGTAATGCTTCCACATTTTTAAATCATGGCAGCCAACTCTAGATCATGGGTCACATAATTGATTTCATGATCATTCAATTTCCTGGATGCATAGAAAATGACACGACCCTCTTTCATAAGGACTCTTCTGAGTCCTTTTTTACAAGAATCTATACACACGAGGAAGTCATTATCAGGGTCTGCAATCTTCATCACAGGTGCATGGGTCATGAGGTATTTCAGTTTCTAAAATCTTTCTTCACATTGTGATGTCCAAGTTAATTTAACCCCCTTTTTCTGTAGGGCAGTGATTGGACAACCAATCTTGGAAAATCCTTTTATGAACCTTCTATAATATCCTGCTAAGTCCATAAAGAATCTGATATCAGATACATCCTTTGGGGTAGGCCATTCCATAATAGATCTGATCTTGTCAGGGTTTACTGCCACCCCTTCTTTAGAAATGACATGGCCCAATTAATGCACCTTCTTTTGGAAAAAGTCACACTTGCTAAGCTTAGCGTAGAGTTGATTGTCTCTTAGTACTTGAAGTACAAGTCTAATATGTTCTTCATTCTCTTCTCTGTTTTTGGAGTAGATTAAGATATCATCAATGAAAACCAATACAAATATTTCTAGGAATTTGTTGAGTACATTGTTCATCAAGCACATAAAAGTGGCAGGGGCATTGGTTAGTACAAATGGCACCACCACAAATTCATAGTGACCATATCTTGTCCTTAAGGTTGTTTTGTGGATGTCTTCATCCTTGATTCAGACTTGATGGTATCCAAAACTCAAGTCAATCTTTGAAAAAATGGAAGCATCCCCTAATTGGTCGAACAAGTCATCGATTCTTGCTAAGGGGTACTTGTTCTTTATGATTGTCTTATTGAGTTGTCTACAATCTATGCATAGTCGGAGCGTGCCATCTTTTTTTTTCACAAACAAGGTTGTTGCTCCCCATGGAGACACACTAGGCCAGATGTATCCTTTTCCCATAATTTACTTTAGTTGTAGCTTGAGCTCAACTAGTTCAGGTGTACTCATCCTGTAGGGTTTCCTAGACACTGGCACTGGTCCTGGTGTAAGTTCTATCGAGAAGTCAATCTCTCTTCTCGGAGGTAGACCTGGTACCTCTTTTGGAAACATGTCTCTATACTCTCTTAATATGGGGTGGTCCTCTATGTTTGGTTTTTCATCCTCAACAGATTCCAACACCTATATTTCATATAGAGGACATCCCTTTATGCAATACTTTTTCATTTGAAGGGCTTATATTTGTCTCACTCAGACAAGTTTCTGAATCCCTTGGAGGGTCATATTTCCCCCTTATTCATTTACACATTATAAAGTTTTATGGTAACAGTCCAACTTAGTTTTATAATCATCCAAACAATCCATACCAATCAAAAAGTCATAAGATCCTAGGGGAAGTATGTTAAGGGTGGCTTGGGTGGGCAACCCATCCATGATGAATTGGCAAGATGGTAAGACCTATGTTACTTTTATTTTGGTTCCAGTGGCTAGATGTACCAACCATGGTTTAACATGTCTAACTAGTGGTAGTTTACACTTATCAACAGTCTAAGGGGCCACATAACTCAAATTAGAACTAGGTTCAATTAAAATAGAAACTAGACGGTTGGCGATCATACCTTCCATCTCCACCACTGAAGCTTGGTGGTCGGCTTGTTTATTATCCAAAGCTGCATAAATCTGTGGCATGCTCCTAGACACATCATTTACTATGGTAGATTATTGGATTTTATAGGTTCTCCTATTGTTCTGCTATCTGTGTGGGCAATCCCTCAACATATTTTCTTCTCCGCAACACCAAAATTTCAAGGGTTCTCTCTTTGGGTTATCAGTCTTTCCTGGGATTGATCCAAAATGTTTATTTCCACTCTGGGAGGGGAATTTTTGTTGGTGCACACTTCGGGTAGGAAGGATCATCCTTGAATCCTTCCTATAGTTCTTAAATATTGATAATTTAAACCCCTCCTTCTTGAACCCCGAACTATTATTCTTCTTCCATTCCTCGCGAGGTTCTGTCTGACACCCGAACTATTCATAAAAATACCTTGCCTTCCTGATAGTGTCTTATAAGGTATTTGGATCGTCAAACTCAATCCTGTTCCGCTAGATCTGAGATAACCCACTGATAATTCGTTGGACTTTTACCTTTTTATATTTTATGTAGGGTACATACCTCAACAGCTCAAGGAATTTATTGATATATTTGTCTATGCTGAGTTGTCCCAACTTGAGTTCATAGAACTCCTTTTTCTTCCTGTCGAAGTATTTCTATGATAGATACTTCTTCTTGAATTGTTTCTCAAATTGTTTCCATGATAAGTCCTTTTCATGGATTCCTTTCACATTCTTAAGATCTTCCCACCAAATGGAAGCCTTTCCATTCAGGTTGAAGATGATTATTCGAGCCTTCAAATTTTCAGAATAKTCATGAACTCTAAAGTTCTTCTTTAAACCAAGTAGCCAAGCTTCTGCCTCTTCCCCTTTCTCAATATATCCATTGAAAGAGGGTGGTTTGGATTTCTTGAACTCTTCAGGGTCATGAATTTTGTAATGCTTTTGCTTCTTTCCTTTCTTATGAGAATGTGAGATAGTTTTTCTACTAGAAGATCCCTCGGAGTTGCCCGTTCCCTTTCCAGAGGACTCTCCTGATGAGCGTCCTATGCCTCCAGGTTGGGCCTTCCTCGAGGTACTTCTCCCTGTGTGGCCACTTATGGGATAATGTTTTCGTATTTCAGGTGGACTTTGACTTCTCTCTCTATGGCATTGATCCATGTGGCTAGTTGCAGGTCCATGCTACAACTGCCTCTGTATATTAGATAAGCTCTGCAGCAAAACTGCATTGATTTCTGTTTGTTTCTCTTGCTCCCTTATCAATCTCTCATTGTCAGCCTTGCAACTCTATAATTAGGCCATAAGGCTCCTTACAGTTTCAGCTAGATCCGGAGGGTCTCCACCGCCCTCCTCTTGTTAGACTCTTCGTATCTATTGTGGGATCCATCCCCCACTTCATGGTCTGTCACCATACTTTATGCTTGTGGTTTCTCATGATTCACTGACTGTTTGAGTACTAAAAAAACACTTACTATTAGCCAACAGTATATTATTTTATGAACATCATACAATTCAAAATTCTTAAATACACACACACAGTAGAAAGTTTTAATCTTTCCCTCAATAAAAGTTTAACCAGACTCTTTAGGGAAGTAGTAAGATAGGGTGTGACCCTTAAAAATCTTCTAAATATGGTTTTTAAGAAACTCGTCCATGAGCCCAAGCAGTCCAAGTGTTGTAACCATGCTCTAATACCAATTTGTAACACACCCATGGTGGGGCGTAAAACTTTCATTCTTCTTAAGAAAATCAATACCCTCATTCGAGGTATTGATTTCCCATTTTTCTCTTCCAGATCTTTCCACCCACAGTCTCTATGCTTCGAACCGAACTTAGAGCTGACATATACCCCCTCCCAAGTTCTTCGAGTTCTCCCATCCCTCTATACTTTCATATGACCATGGCCTATGACTAGACGCCGAGACAACATGTGCCAAGACAACCACCACGTGATTCCTCTGGAGTGGCAAACCTATGAAGTTCACGATTCGACACCGCATGCTCTCAATAGTTTTGACGACCCTGATTCACTTTGGGACTTCAGCGTTTAGGAGTTTCAAACATTCCCACGCCTTTTTCCTATGAAGTACTTCGTACCCAAAGTTACAGATTGAGTGCCACACATCCCTTCGCGATCGACGGTCGTGAATCACTTAGGATATTAGATCTTTGGGAGTCTCAAACTCTACACACTCACTTTCTCCCTGAGTGATTTCACCCGAAGTCGACGATCTGTCGATGTGTGTCTTCCACAGATTGACGACTTCAAATCACTTCATCTCTTTGGGTCTCGGGAGTCTCAACCTCTCCACATTTTCTTTCTCTCAGATTACTTTCACCTAAAGTCAACGATCTGTCGATGCATGTCTCCCACAGATCGACGACCACAAATCACTTCGGCTCTTTGGGCTTTGGGAGTCTCAACCTCTCCACACTCGCTTTCTCTTGGAGTGCTTTCAACCAAAGTTGATGATCTGTGCGACGCGTGTATTCCATAGATCGACGGTTGCAAATCACTTCGGCTCTTTGGGATTCGAGAGTTTCAACCTCTCCACACTCGCTTTCTCTCGGAGTGCTTTCACCCGAAGTCAACGATCTGTCGACACATGTCTTCCACAGATCGATGACTGCAAATCACTTTGTCTCTTCAGGCTTCGGGAGTATCAACCTTTCCACACTCACTTTCTCCCAGAGTACTTTCACCCAAAGTCAACGATCTTTCAATGCGTGTCTTCCACAGATCGATGGCTTCAAATCACTTCAATTATTCTAGCTTCGGGAATTTCAACCTTTCCACACTTTCTTTCTCTTGGAGTACTTTCACTATAACTCCACGTATTTTCGCCACGTATCCTCTCTCTCAGATCTATGGCACAGATGGACTCCATTACTCCGAGTATTTGCAAAGGAACTCACGACTACCTGCCTAACAACTTTTCTAGATTTGAAGGTCATGATCCAGCCAATACCGATTTGTCCGTCGATCGATGATTCACTGTGATTTTGGGGCCCTAATGTGCTCGCTCTTTATTAGAGAGCTCAATCTCCACAATATGAAAAGTACTCGCCCAACCTGGTCTAATCGTGGTCGTTAATTCCCCACCCCGATGAGATCAACAAAGTTAGTGAATTGCGGGCCGTGAACTAGCACATCCTCTAGTTTCACCTTCGTGTTGCGCAATGATTCCCCACCTTCAATCTCCGTTCATAGATTGACGGTTCACAGCGATTGCGGGGCCCAACCTCCAAAATATAGGAAGTTCTCGCCGTACTCTATCTAATTGAGGTCGTTGATCTTCCATCCCCAACGATATCAATGACACTAATGAATTGCAGGCCTAGAACTAGCATGTCCGCTAATTTCACCTCCGCACTCCGCAATGATTCCCAACCATCGATCTAATCGAGCGACTGATGTTTGATTCGTCAATTTTAGTGGGTCTTTGAGTCGATATGACCACTGTGATGGGTTTTCCTCCCGGTGAATGGTTCACATCCATATCCTCTGTCAAGTTCCTGATTCATCTATGGTTCTTGTTACTCAGTGAGTTCGGGTAACTTTGACTAACGCTAATTTTTACATTCCAGGCATTGAACTCCCAAAAATATGAAACCATTATGATCTAGCTCCTTTTGGGCTTAGCGCAGGGTTCCTGGATCCAAGTCACATGGACCTTTAGATGAATCTCATGCTATGAGATCTACTCTTAGCCTAGTTTTTACTAAGGTCATGGGCGCAAGTTTAAGGTCTCTCATACTACTGGTCTAAAGGATATGCCTCCCTAACTTGCAGAACTTTAAGTTCTGAGACACGGCAAGGTAAAATTGTGAGGTTATCGAGATGGTAGCAGTGCTAAGAGGCCTGCTCCGACTCCGAAGTTGTGATGTAACTCCCTGGGGAAAACACCTTTGGGAGTTAAACTGGTGCATATGGTAAAAGAAGAGGCATAAGTTCTTAAGGAAAGTCAACGTATACACATATCTTAACCATTTCAGTGTAGAAAATATTTATAGAGATGTACATACATGCATGAAACCATTAATTCCCAATTCAACGCATAGAGTATGAAAACACTTATCAGAAATAGATAACGTGAGGCAACTTCTGGAAAGGGTGCCCGTTTCCACCCAACCATAGGCTCAGTCACTCCTAACGAATTTACCACTAGCCACCCCAGAGCTAGACCACGATGCTCTTCAATAGAATCCTTTCTTTTGGCTCAGTGATAGTAGGGATGAAGGTTACTCCACTCCTCCCGCAGGGTCTCGGCAATGGTTTACAAGATACTAAGCAAGGAGGACCAACCTCATTTATCATCTTGTATCATAACCTTCTCAACCATTTCCTGCGACCAGAACACACTCTTTTCACAGTTCTTCCTCGAATCCCAGAGCTTCCACTCTCATCTCTGCACTCTTCGCAAATATCCTCTCTGACCCCCACACTTTCCTTTCTTTCCTTTTTCTAGCAAGATTGTGTGTGGCCCGAATTCCCATTCTGTGTTTAGGTCTGGAAGCCTTACAGATGGGCAGTCTTCCCCATCCCCTCATTAACTACTGAGGAGGTCTTCCCACCTACCATCCTGACTGTAATTCATTCCTAGGTCGGAGGGTTGTTCCACTCCAGAGAAATTAAATCCAGCAAAGTACTTGTTCGGTGGAGGTTAACACAACCATTCCTAGTCCCGTCCACCATCTCCTTCATAGCATTCATGGTCTCTCTTATCACATCCCCTTTCTAGCAATCATGCAACACGTATCCATTTTGTATTAAAATAACAGAATTTACATTCATCAACCTTTCATACAAAGGTCCATCAAATCAAACATTCACACCTTTGAGTTTGTCATAGTTCCTTGGCCAATATAGTTATATTTACAAACTAGGGGAAACAAGGTGTTACACTCTTCCCCTGGAGCATACCCATACTCCATTCTAGGCTACGAGAGAGTCACACTCCTACTGTAGTGTAACTCTCTTGTAAAATTAGACAATTTGTTGATAGTCTTAACACTTAGTCATTTAAGCATACATCCATGAAATGAAGAAAACACTTGCAAAACAAACAAGAGACACACAAATATAGTACGAGAGAAAAAATATGTGCCTAACAACCGACTACGCATTATAATTATGAAATCATTACAATATGAGCACTATCAACTCTCGGTTTACAACTTAGGAAGAGTCACACAAATTGCCTCACCTCACCAATACACTCATACATAGATTTGTTACACCGAGACTCATCCGTCGTAAAAAATTTCACAAATCCTATGGTACACCCCATATGTGTTCCCACTGTAGACTCACCATCTCTACTCTGTCCCAAGACTTCACACAAACTTGTGGTTCTGTCTCATAATTTCCTCACCTAGACCTGCGACAAGACTTCCCCAAAATCATCCCAAAAGAAGGTCACCCCAACTCTATCTGCAAAATCACCTCAAGTTAGCACAATTCCTCCCAAAAGGAGTAACTTGGTTCCTTAAGGGAGCTCGCCTCTCTTCGTCCAAGTCTACCTCAGAATCACAGAGCTGATCTTGATCTCCTTGTTGTGCAAATATTCATTCCTTGGTTGTGCAATGTGTGCACATGTTCTTTTATATGGACTCCAAAAGTCATTATTGTGAATTTTCACATCCTTTGGGTGTATTGCGCCCCTTTGCGAACCATCATGCCAAAACGAATTTTCACTCCCCTTTGCAGACCCAGTGCACCCAAACAAATCTTTGCACCCATCAACTAATGCATCCCTTGGGACCAACATGCCCCAATCTTAGTGTGCTCCTCATGTTAGTGTGTCCCAACCTCTTTGGTGCACCCCATCTCTTGGTTGTTTATGCCCCATGCTTCTTCTCGTGCTTGGGAAAGCTCCTTGGTATGTTTGCATGCCCAAATCCCAAGGCACCCACTTGCCCAACTAGTGCGACTCTTGGATGTCAAAGCAACCCCAAGTTTTGTTTCATATTAAAAACCAAGTTATACTTAGTGAATAAAATCAGTATTTAAAATTAAATTTTTAACTACTTTATACCTATTTTCAAACTTCTACAATTTTCCTATTTTTATGTGTTTTTTTACAACTTTTCCTAATTTTACTTTTAATGACATAGTTTAATAATTTCAATATGTATAATGCTTCAGATAAAACAAATTAAAATTTACATTACTTTTAATAAAATAATTTAATAATTACATTAATATATAATTTTATTACCTATCACCAACCACTTTGAATGAAGCTAGAGTCATCCTACTCTTATATAAATGTTATATTGTAATTTATTTGTAAATCCTCTTTATCATTAATGAATTAAGTTATTATTTCATCATGTATAAATATGATTAGCATCGTTTTTGTTTTCTACCATGATTTTTCTATATTTTATTATTGAACAACTTTAAAGTTGTAATATTAAAATTTATATATTTAAAATATATATAATATACAACAGTAAATTCATATATTAATCTCTCGTCCTCTTATATTTCTTTAAAATGTTTTCAATCCTTTATAATATTATGATTTTCAGCATATACTTATTTATAATAGAGTAAAAATGTATTATATTATGTTAAGGAGACACACTTTGATTAAGGAGGTGCAGGACATAATAGACAAACTAGAGCATTGGGCTGCTCAAATCGAAAGAAAAAAAGCTGGAAGGTGAAACAAACCACTTTGGTCTGCTCTCTCGGGTAGGAACTAGCAAAGGTCAGGGTCACCAGCCTTGTCAAGCGAGCGCTTGTAGGAAAGTTCTATTACCTGAAGATGAATAAAAATAGCCTTGATCGTTGGGTTCAGGACTGCTGGAAACCAATCCTTGGTTACAGTCCAAGAATAAGCCAACTTTCTAATCAATGGCTCATCTTCCACTTCCTCTCTGAAGAAGATCTACAACAGATACTTTCGACCCCCTGGATATTGGACAGAGGGGTACTCATGCTAAAAAAGTGGACTCCAGGTTTCCATCCTCTTAAAAGCTCCTTCAACAAAAGATGGCTTTGGATAATTATGCCAGATTTTCCATTAGAACTGTGGACACCTCCTATCCTGGAGACAGTTGCTAACACTGTAGGGAAGTTCATCTTTTTTGACAAGCGCTCCCTCAACTGGACAAATAAAAGGGCAGCATGTGTCTTAGTTGAATTTGACACTGATCTAGGTTTGCTGGATACCCTTGAAATCAGAGTGGGAGAACATTGATTCATACATGTCCTTGATTATTGGAGAGAACCTTTCAGATGACACCTCTGTTGGCAAGTGAGACACCTAAAAAATAACTGCTCTTCATCCATAGTCAACCAACCAACTTCTCCCCTGAGACACATTGAACCTTCCCCCTCTATACCCCAGGATTAGGACTCCTTCCTCTGCAAGATGTGAGACCTCTTCACTACCTTCTTTCACAAAATTTCAAAGGATGAACTCAGACACCTCAAAGATAATGAAGCCTGGGTTAGGGAAATCTTTGAAGTTTTCTAGAGTTTGCTTATGGACAAATTTTAACCCTCCCTTCCCCTTCCATCACCCTCTCCCACCTCCACCACCACACCCCTTTGTTCCCCACATCACATACCAAATGACACTTCCACACCTTCCCTCGATCCTACTCAACACTCAAACACCCCATCCACCCAAACCCCTCCTCAGACAACACTAATTCCCTCTTCTCCTAGAACTTCCATCAAACAATCCACTCCCACCACTCTTTCAATCCTTCCACTCTCTCATGTTCCCCTTGAGATTACACTATCTTCCACCCCTCTCCCACCCGATCGATCAAATTTCACTATCAGAAAAAACCAGTCCAGATTCTCTAAAAAAAACCCTGGTTCTGTAGAGGGAGGACTCGCTGGCCTCCCTTCATCAGTCATGGTCCCTTCAATTGACCTCTCTACTGATTGTGGTCCTTCCTCTTCTACTTCATCAACACTTAGAGAAACCTTGCCGATTAAACCTGTTACTTAATGATCATCCTTTATTTAAATCTTCATGGGTTTGGAAGCCCCACCAAGCTAGATTCCCTCAAAAGATTATTCATAAAAATCAAACCGGATGTTGTATTTTTACAAGAAACCCTGGTCAGTAGTGAGAAGGCAAAATCACTTTTCTTGAAATGTCTCCCACACTGGGCTGTTGCTGCAGTAGATTCCATAGGCCAATCTGGAGGCCTGCTTACAGGCTGGAACCTGGATGTTGTTGATTTCAAAGCCTTTGGCATTTTGGCAGGGATTTTCATTGAAGGTAAGCTTATTTTCTCTTCTACTTCCTTTAAACTCTTAAATTGTTATGGCCCCTACAACAATCGAGAGGCCTTTTGGCAAAAACTCTTTGACTCTATAATCCTACATGAGGAAAACCTCATATTGGGTGGTGATCTAAACTTGACCCTTTCTACTCAAGAAGTGTGGGGTACTTCTGCAAGGATGGACCAAAAAGATTTTTTTTTTATTCTCTTTTCCATAGAGCGGGGCTCATTGACCTCCAACCTTCGGTCTTTTCTCCCACCTGGAGGAACAACAGAACAGGGGTTAATGGTATTTCCAAAAGACTTGACAGGTTCCTGATAGATTCAAAGTTGATAAACGATCGTCTTCACTTCAGATCCTGGGTTGAGCCTTCTACAATCTCAGATCACCATCCGATTTGTCTCTCAATCGAAGGCCCACAACGAGTTACAGCAGCTCCTTTCAAGTTCAATTGCTCGTGGATAGGTGATCGGAGTTTTAATATTTTTGTCAAAAAAGCTTGGGCAGAAATGTTGGACTGGTCAAACACTTCGACAATCCTACTGCTCATAGAGAAACTCAAATATCTAAAACAAAAAGTTATATTCTAGCAAGTAAAGAAACGACAGGCTATGAAGGCTGACTTGGTACAGGTGGAGGAACAGATAGCAACCCTTTTTCACAATAATCCATCTCACATCTTCAATGCAGAGGATATAGACCTCCTACAGGAACTGACCCAAAAGAAAAATAAAATACTAGCACATGAAGAAGCTACATGGCGTCTCCGCAGCAGGGCGATATGGATTGAAAAAGGAGATAAGAATACAAGTTTTTTCCAAAAATATGCTACACAGAGGCGCAGCCACAATACTATTTGGGATCTGACAGATGATGATGGTAACACAGCCATAACTGACTGGGAGTTATGCTCGATGGCTTTCCAACATTACAGAACACAATTCCAAGCTTCTCAGTCAGAAAATATAGACGTCCAGTATGAGGTTTTACAGACAGTCCCGCGCATCTTCACTGAGTCAGAAAACCAGAATCTCAGGAAACCCGTCACTCTTGAGGAGCTAAAAGATACTATTGACAAATTTCCCAAGGACAAAAGCCCTGGTCCAGATGGATGGACCAAGGAATTTTTTAAACATTTTTTTGAGATTATGGGAATGGATATGCTTAACGCGGTTGAAGAATCTCGCTTCACAGGGAATATTCTTGGATCTTCACGCTAATTCCAAAATCTAGTAAACCTGTCAACTTTAATGATTTTCGACCCATTGCATTATGCAATTTCATGTACAAAGTCATCTCAAAAACCATAGCTAACTGCCTGAAAGACACTCTGGCAAAGTGTATCTCTTCGAAACAGTTTGGGTTTCTAAAGGATCGACTCATTTTCGATGCAGTGGGTATAACCCAGGAAAGTCTACACTCATCCAAGGTAAAAAAACTGAACGCAGTCATCCTAAAACTTGATCTGAAAAGAGCTTATGACAGTGTAAGCTGACAATATCTCTTTTTGTTACTGGACCAGATAGGACTGGACAGATTAAATAAATCTTGGATTATGGGATGCATAACATCGGTCAATATGGAAGTGCTGGTGAATGGAACCCCAACAGATTTTTTTCGTTGCCAACGGGGACTCCGACAAGGTTGTCCATTGTCACCATTGCTTTTCCTTCTTGTAATTGAGGCACTTAGCAGAATGATCAACAAGGCAGTTGAAACGGGGACTTTCAAAGGACTTAAAGTAGCATCTGGCATCTATATTTCACATTTATTATTTGTGGACGACGTCCTCATCCTGGGTGCCGGCAAAATTGACTTCTGGAAAACACTCAAATTTCTCCTCACAAAGTTTTGTTTAGCAACAGGTCTCACCATCAACACACATAAATCTGGATTTATAGCACAAAATTTAGATCCACTTTTAAAGAGCTACTTCATTGATGATTACAAAATTCAGGTAGACTATCTAGACCAAGGGTTAAAGTATCTCAGTTTTGTCCTGAAACCAAACAGTTATAGAATTAACGATTGGACGTGGCTCATCAGAAAAATAGAGAAGAAGATAAACAACTGGACTTTTCGTTGGTTGTCCCTGGGAGGCCAACTCACTCTAGCAACTTCAGTCCTACAAAGTATCCCAGTATTTTGGCTTAGTCTGGCAAAAGCTCTGAAGTCTGTCCTCCACTGTATTCAACTATTGATTAGCAGATTTATTTGGAAAGGAGGGAAAAAAACCACTGGTTATCACCTAGCTAACTGGCAAATCTTAGCTAAGCCGAAGAAGCTGGTGGTTGGGGCATAAAACACTTGGAATGGTTTGCTCTTGCATTGGCAGCCAAAATCTGTTGGAGAGGTCTCTTCGGCAACAATCTTTGGAATAAGGTCATCACCAGAAAATATCTAAAAGGTAATGACCCTACTTCTTAGCTATGGAGGGATATACACCACACAAAGACGCCCTCTATTATATGGCAGAATTTGATGCTAGATTTACCAATGATCAAGCGATGGCTAGCTTGGAAGGTTGGCATAGGACAGCAAGTCATCCTTGGGAGAGATCCGTACATTGGAAGTGAGGGAAACTTCCAACTTTCTAACGCGCTCTTACAACACTTACATAGTCAAGGCATTCACAGCTTAGCACAAGCCAGAAACAAAGACACAACCGATCCATTACAGAGCTGGCTAAGCGCTAGATCTTTGGGACTAAATATAGAACTCGGCCAAGAATGGGATGCTTACACTAAGGAACTAAATCTTAATGGCATTCGACTCAACAAAGAAAAAGATTTTCTTCATTGGTCATGGAACCGTTCTACAGGAACAGTCACGGCTAGTTTAGCATATTATTGTATCCTTTACACCTCCAACTGCAATGATGGACAATGGTGGCACAAAACTATTTGGTTGGTGAAGGTAGCGGTCAAAATCATATGCTTCCTGTGGCTATGCTTAGAAGATCGATTACTCACA
>JASDQU011102022.1:6485-30616 GCA_032191745.1 Picea mariana
GAATGCATTAATGGAAGTAAGATACCACTAGGTGTGGTAAAGGCTGGAGGGTTGTACTAATTATAAAAGTTGTTTGGATTTGAATGCATACATGTGATGTAATAGCATATTATGGATTTGTTGGTTATGAGCTAATAACTAAAGCACTAAAGGGGATGACCCTGTTATAGGAATGAATGTTAGTAAAGCTAGTCATGTATGAGACCATGATATGGTTGGTTATGGAAAGGCTATGTACCACATAAATATCCAATGAACTTCCTACTTATAAATAATGTTTAGACTGCAACCTTTTTTCCAACACTAATGAACACGACATAATTATATTATTGGTGTATTATTCGGGTCGAAAAGGAAGGTGTTGACGATAAAAATCACAACGAGGATTTCGTTCGCAAAGTATTGCTAAGCCTATTATTTAAAACTATGCCAATAATATATAATACTAGTAGGTGGGACCCCCTTATAGATTGGAGGATCAAATATAGCCTTATTACACATTTATGTTGTTGTTCGACACTTCTTACAGGGTTCTACATGATTGGTGATGAAGTATTGATTTTGTTTGCGACATGATGACAAATGGATACCGGATTTTATGTGTTGATTTCCTTACTCTAAGCTCTAAATTCCATGTTATGAATGGCTTATGTTCACTGTTATTACATTTCTATTGTAGCCATTATTCATGACCTGTTATACCTGCACAAGACACATGATTAGTTTTAACAAGAGACAAGAGCAATATGGAAAAAATCCAAGAAGAAGGAACTAAACTATGCTATACTATATGCAAATGAAGTTAAAAGAAATTGATGTTAGTCCTAACTAGCAATGTTAGTGGCTATACTATTTTTATTGAGTTATATGAGGCGCATGTGATATATGTTATAGTATGGGTTTTGGAAATGGTTAATATGGATCGGGTGGCGCAATTGGCAAGCAATGTATGCAATTTTTTATGCATGGATTAATGAAATGGATTAATGTTTGGCTGGTTGTCGTGTACTACGTAATTGAATGAGTGGAGGATGGAAGCGATCTGTAGTAAATACACGTCACTCCATACTTCTCCCACTGGATGTCACCCTAGCTTGGTTATTGTTCATTTGATTTTTGTTGTGGTTAAACTCCGAGAATCAGGCGCAGAAGGAACTGCTTGACCAAGCTCACATTTTTAAGGCCATTTGGTTACATGTATGTTTTTTTCGCCATCCATGAATTCACTTTTTATATGAAATGAACATTGGCTTGGTGATGTATTGGTATGTGTTTTCTTGAGGCTGGAAACTATGTAAACTCGTGGTGTTTTCTCTGGAATGGTTGTTTTTGTTATTCGTTGCAATGGAAAAATTGATGGTTGAAGTCGCGATTTCATTGACTGTTTTGTGTGGTGGAAGCCATGATGGCTCTCTGTTGTCTTTATGGGTTTTTATTGGAGGGTTTCATTCTATTTGGCCTTGCTGGATGTCTCATCACAGTCATTATAACCACACTCGGTTGTATTTGGTGTTACGGGGTGGTTGTGTATGATTTGAACCACCTTTTGGTCACTGCATATGATTTTTCCACCTGGTCCTGAGCTCATTATACGTTATTGGTATCCACACAGTTGGTTATGGGTGGCTATTATGTCAAGAAGCTTGCTTTAGGGTTGGTTGGTATTACCTGGGCTCTGCATTTCTATTGACATTATTCAATTTTTGGGAAAAACCATGAGGGTTATGACTCCACGCGTTCTTGGTGTTGGTTACTAGCCAGTGAGAAATCTCTTCTCCTCTGCATTATGGTCTACCCTACCTAGTGTCTAATTGTCACCCTGTCTCACAAGATAAGGTTTGTAAGGCTTATGGTTCCACCGTGCTTGTCTTGAAGGCTCCCACCTACTATTGATATGGCTGACCTCCGGTCTCCCTAGGTTTGGTTCCACCGAACGAACCCTTGGTTATTTTGTCATTAGTTACAGAGCCCATTTTTTATAAACTCAATAGTCACACTCTGTCAGTTATCTTGTTGACTGTCATAAGTTTGTTGAGTAGTATTGACAATGGTTTTTGATTATTGGCTTGGCTCTGTTGATCAGGTTGATTAGAGGGTTGTAATTGGAAATGATAATGGGCATACAGTCCCTGCCTCCTTTTGTTGTACCAGTTGGATTGATAACTCAGCATTGTTATGAATGGTTGATTGGGAGTAATCAGATATGTACAGTCACAAAGATCCTTCTTTTCTTTATGAGTTGATATGTATGTTTCCTACAACATGGTATAAATTGAACTGATGGTTGTTGTTTCTATGTGTTTAAATTTCTCGATTGGGATTATTGTGATTTGAAGTATCGATAATTGTGGCCTAGATGTCTATTGTGTATAATTTATAGACATTGTGCATCATTTTGTTTTATTGCACCATCAGAGATGAGCACGAGGTTTTGGTAGTATGGTTTCATTGCAAATTTAATTGCTAAATTTATCAAAGGAATGGAATTGGGCTAGTTTGAAAGAGTCTGTCCAACTCAGGAAAGACCTGTGTCTATATTAGAAATTAATTTATGGGCAGTGGATAATGTTTTTTTATGTCGAGCAGAGTTGAAGCAGTATGAATGTGTGTTCATTGGATTTTGTTTAAATGTGAAAGGGAAGTAAATGAAAGGAAACATAATTATTTTAAATAATATTGGAGAAAGTCATGACGATTCTGAGTATGATTAAATTTTGTGTTAATTGAAAGTTTTTAAGGAAATTAAAGGTGGGACAATTAGAAATTTTTAACATACAATAATGGTTTAATTGACCACAATAATTGTTTAATTGATGCTGGAATAGTTGTATTGAATACATAACTGTTTTTATGGATTACTTAATTGATTTTTTGAACAGTATCCGCTTTTTCCCCTAGCATTATTTCACTTTTCGCTAATTACAAATCCCCTCGCCTTCCCATATTCACTATCCACTCCCTGTTCCTAAAATTCGATTATAGTTAAGATAAGTTTTCTATATGATAGTTAAGGGATAAAATGGATGAATTACAGTGATATATTCTTTTGGTTTACGATACAATTGATTGTTTGTTGTCTGTGAGAAGTAACCATGATATTTCCCCCCTCATTTTAACATTTTTTGCTCAATACAACCCCTCACATATCCCAGAACCTTTTTTCACCCCCTGCTCATTGACAACTATTAAACAATTTGTATGGATTGGATTGCATGAGTCTGATATGTTGTTGAGCCAAATTTTATTTCATATTTTAAAAGATTTGTAATGTATGGTTGTTAAAGAAACTATTTTCTAATCAATTATGCATACATGAATGATATTTTTCAGCAGAGGTAGCCATGGCTGGGGTAACTGAGGAAGGGGAAATTGGAACAGGGGCCCTAGAAGGCCAAGATTCTCTATACACTTTGATGTAGACTCGCAAGAGTTATGACAACTATTTAAAGATGGATTTTTTAACTGGATTGGGCAATGAGTGGTCCAACCTAGGTCTGAAAGACCTCCCTTCCAAGCCCCACAAGTCCCTGGTATCCCAGTGCTTCCTCATGTCTCACTGCAACCTGAAGTCTTCGAAAACGACAGATGGCAAGAGATTGTCCACCTGACAATCTCCCAACATCATGGTTGGCCTAACTTGTCTTTACCTTATCCCCCACCTATTAATCAAATTGTCCAAGCTGCCCTTGTCCACTCACCAGTTCAGTCTTCCCATGTAAGCAAAAGGTTGAAAATCGAGGCCCACCATGCTCCTGACAAAGGAAAATCCACTGCTGCCCCTTCCTCACCCTCAAATGACTCTGATAAATCTGTTTCCTCCCACATGCATCTAAGAGATGATTGCCCTCATGTGATCAGTGAGATTAATCCTAAAGGCTCCACACATCCTAAGGTAAATTTAGAGAGGTCAAAATGTGACAACAACAACAAGGGAAAGATTGCCTCCCAGAGTGCAAAATATGGATTTTGAGTTTTTTTTATCTATTAATTGTTGAGAATAGTTGACTTCTGAAATTTTTTGGATATATGGGTAATATATTTTTGGAAATAATTTCAATTATCATTGAGATAAATTGTCAAATATGAATATGTGGATGGGAGTCACAAGGAGTCCCACCTATTAGTTATTATTCATTTAACAACCCTTGTTACAATTTATTACTTTTCCTCAACTAAAAAGTTGGTTGAGTTTTAGTTAACTTAACTAAGGAAGTAGTTCAACTAATTCAACCAATTCTAATTTTCTTAAAGGAAAAAGGAAATGGAGGAATGAGAGGAGAATAGAAGGAGAAGCATTCTAAGGGTCCTATTGTAGACATCAAGATTCAGGGTTGAATTACATCATTCAGACACTTTTCAGAGAGTCGAGTGGGCAACAATTTGTGGCAAGATGATCCATCTTTTAAAGTTCAGTTTTTTACTTTCCGTCAGAAGTCCTTTTGTATGTTTCATCGGGGACATCTAAGTTTGACTTTGGTCCAAAACTTCCTCAGGAAATTTTGTAAAGGGAACGATTCTTTGATGAATTGGAATGAAATAAATGATTTCTTTATGTCTCATCTATTTTGATTATTGACTTGGTGTCTTTACTTTTGTCTCTATATTTATTTTAGCATCTGTTATGTTCAGAAAATCACATAAATAATGAATTTTTCAGCAAGCATTTATTTATAAAAAAACCAACCTAAGCACTTGTAAACAATACTTGTGAATTAGGATAACATTTTTTATGGCTATAAACATATGGTTATATTCCCATCTATCTTGATTTATCCAAGCAAGATCTGAAAATGCTTGAGTTAGATCATTTCATATCTTTTCCTCAACATTTATTTGGCGACCATACCGGGGAGATATTCAATATCTCTCTGGTTGTTTTTTTTATGCTCGATTATCATCGAATACATCTATTTTTATGATATTGATTCTTTGACTGTTTTATTTCTTAATGAATGTACCTGTTGCAAGGCAGCCCAATATTGAGCCCGTTCTTCAAGATCAGACCAACATTGCTTTGAATTTGTTTAACACCATTTTAGACACTACCAATACTCGGGCTGAGCTTAATCATTCATGGGCAACAATTGAGTGAGACATTAGTGCCCAAGAACACTGGGAATCTAGACGTAGACAACTTAGAAATCAACAATAACCTCCTTGTTTCTTCAACTTTGTTCCTCTTTTCATGTCCTTAGACTCACGTGTTTCTAGGAGAAGAAGAGGCTTATCACCTGAAATTAATCCTATTGCTGAAATAAGAAGAAGGAATGTTGTGTTATGTACCCAACAAAGTGCTCTAAGGAGAACTTTGTATGATTCATCTAGTTTGTCTTTCTCTCCCTTACCTATCATCCATAAGATGGCATCTAGTGGCGGATCTGGAAGTGCTTCTTCCTCTAGTGCAATGCCCCTGCCTTAGCAGGGTTTGCTGACCTCCCGGTCTCTGGATCTTCTCAATCTTTGAGCTGGAACAACTCTTCGATTCTCTGCTAGGATCTTTAAGAATTATCCACAAGTCCTTCTCACAAAACTCCACTGTGCGAACAAGCACCAGGCACAAGTTTCTCTCACATGACCACAGGCTGTGACCACACGCCTAACAAAAGGAGCATTGTTCTTCAGGACCTCGGGTGTTCTGTTTCCAAGTCACTCAACTCTCTTGAGTCCCGATCTCTCGATTTCTGAATTCTCCCTAAGACCAAATTTGTCGGTCCCGTGCTTTCCTCGATCGATTGTTGTGATCGTTTCATGATTTCATGACTTTAGGGGTTGGTTCACCTTCGTTCTCCCGATCCTTGATTTCTTGATATTTGCGAGCATCGGATCGATGAATCACGACTCTCTTTGATCAACGACTGCGACCAAGTCACGATTTTGTGTTTCACAGCTTTGGGAGCCCCCTTACCTTCGTTCTCCCGATCCCCGATTTCCCAATAGTGCTAGACCAATGGTCCATGTATTTCATTGGATCAATGGCTGTGATTAAGTCAGGGTTTCATGTTTCGCAACTTTGGGAGTCTCCTTACCTCCATTCTCCTAATACCCGAATTAGCGATGGTGCTAGATCGACGATCCAGATATTTCCTTGGATCAACAACTGTGATCAAGTCGGGATTTCATGTTTCACGGTTTTGACTTTTATGGAGTCCCTTCGACACTTAGAAGAATTCCAAATCTGTGCACTCCTTGCAATATATTCTTATGCAAGACTTGGTTCTTGCGAGCAACTGTGCACACTTTATAGCAATCACTTTGCACTCCTTGCAAAGGGAAAGTTTTGTGCTATCTCTTTTGAGCTTCAGAATCGAAATAGATCCCGTCACACACTCTTTGTGTTTTGTGTGCACACCTTGCACTCACTCAATCAGAAGAGAAACAATTGAAACTTATACTAACATTCACAGTTTCATCCATTCATAACGAAATTCATTCATTTATGAAAACACAATAATAGAGAATTACAAACAGTAACAGTGCTATGCATTTGAGTCAAATTTCCTCTATCATATTCATTCAAAAGTAAATGGTTATAGCTAATATAAAAAAAATAACTCAAAACTCAGAAAACTCCTACTAACTCGCAACAACCTCATTTGGGCGTACAAAACCTCTATTTATCTCAGAGGGTCCTTAGGGTTTCCCCCCGACTACTCATCTACTCGAAAAATGAAAAAAAATCTAACTGCTACCTAAGTTCAATTACATTCAAGACTCGGGGTGAAACTCCCAGATCACTCATGATCATCCACTTCTAAGCATTTGATCTTCTTCTATTTTTTTCCAATCAGCTCCAAAAGATTCACAGTAACTCCCAGCGTTTGAGATTATGAAATTATTCCCAGGCGCCGAGCTGTCCTGCCATGCGTGCTTTCCAATGATGCTCCTACATCATACTCCCCCTGGACAAAAATTCATGGACTCCTGTCCATGAGCTCCTACATAGACTTTCCATGCTTCTGGATATCAAATTCATTTTCCCATCTGGCATCCTCTGTCCGGTGTCCCTTCCACTTAACTAGATATTCAAGATAGGTCTTCCTCCTGGTATTCTTGCCAATTCTCTGATCAATGATCTTCTCCATTTGTGGTTTTTCTGCTATAGGCATTTGTTTCTTCCACTTAATCTTATCTTGATCTTCTGATCCCTCTGCATCATCTTTCTAGTAAGGATATATGTCTGAAACATTGAATATGGATGATATGCTCACATCATCTGGAAACTCAATCTCATAGGCGTTTGTATCAAACTTCCTCAAGATCTTACACAACCCTATCTTCTTCATTTTTAACTTGTTATACATTCCATTAGGGAAACTCTCTTTCCTAAGATGTGGCAGAACCCGATCTACTACTTCAAATTGAATTTCTTTGCGATGTTGATCAACTCTGCGCTTATACTCCTGGTTAGAACTCTGCAACTGTCCTCTGATCTGGCTATGGAGCCTCTGCATATATGTAGCAAAATATTCTTCTCCAATGCTCCTGATCTCACTCTGTTCCAATTATTTCAACTCAGATACTCCCCTGGGTTGCATTCCATATAATATTTGGAATGGGCTCTTTCCAATGCTCCTGTTTGGTGAGTCATTCTATGCAAATTCTTCTTGCGACAGAATATGATCCCACTGGTTATGATGCTCAATGACCAGACTCCTCAACAAGTTTCCTAAGATTTTGTTTACCACCTCAGTCTATCCATTTGTCTGAGGATGATAAGCTGAGATGAAGGACATATTCATCCCTAACTTCTTCCATAGTGTTATCCAAAAATGACCAACAAATTTTGTGTCTCTGTCCGAGACGATGCTTTTGGGTAGGTCACGAAGTCTCACAACTTCCTTGAAAAATAGATTTGCAACATGTGTTACATCATTGGTCTTCTGGAATGGGATAAAGTGTGTCATCTTTGAAAATCTATCCACCACCACAAATATGGAATCACATCCTCTTTGCGTTCTTGGTAGTCCTAACACAAAATCCATGCTTATCACATCCCAAGGCCTCTCTGGTATCATAAATGGTTGATACAATCCAGTGTTCTGTCTTGTTCCTTTTGCATGTTGGCAGATTCTACATCTGTTCACAAATTTCACCACTTATGTCCTCATACCTGCCCAATAGTATGAACTGCTCAATTGTTTGAATGTTTTATCATGGCTGAAATGTCCAGCCAATACTTCGCTATGCTTCTCCTTCAAAAGGTTGTCCCTCATTGAACATTTTGGAATGCATAACTGATTGCCCTTGAACAAAAATCCCTCTTGAATCATATACTCTACCCACTGGCTCTTATCTCTTAGCACAAGATTCACGCATTCTTCGTATGCCTCCTTGAAATCTGGATCATCACTGTACATTTCCTTAAGGTGTTCAAACCCCAAGGTCTTCACCTAAAATTCTTGCAGAATCAAACATCTCCTGCTCAATGCATCAACAACTTTGTTAACATTCCCAACAATATGTTTTATGACAAAAGTATAATTCTGCATAAACTCAATCCACTTTGCATGCTTCTGATTCAAGTTTTCCCATCTGGTTATGAATTGTAAATATTGGTTATCACTGTACAAGAAAAATTAATGTGGGACAAGGTAATGTCTCCACTTCTTTAGGGATTGAATTATGGCATACAATTCCTTATCATATGTGGAGTATTTTCTCTTAGTCTCATTCAACTTCTCACTGAAATAGGCAATCGGTCTATTATCCTGGCTCAAAACTACTCTGATTGCAACTCCATTTGCATCACATCTCACCTGAAATGTCTTTTCAAAATTTGGCAAGACCAGAATTGGTCGCTCTGTTATATTCTCCTTCAGTGTATTGGAGCTCCTCTCTGCCTCCTCTATCCATTTAAAATACTTGTGCTTATTATTTATTGTATCCATCATTAGTGCACAAATTCCACTAAAATCTTTGATGAACTTCCTATAAAAACTTGCTAATCCATGGAAGCTTCTTACCTCAAACATGCTTCTCAGTGACAACCATTCTTTGATTTCTTTCACCTTTTCTGGATCCATCTTCAGCTCATTTGAAGAGATCAAAAAACCCATGTAAATGAGTTATGTCTTCATAAAAGAGGACTTCTTTAGATTTATCAACAACTTCTCCTGTTGTAGTCTTCTCGTCACTAGTGTCAGGTGTCTCAAATACTCCTCTTTAGTCTTGATAAAGATCAATATATCATCTATATATACAACCACAAACTTGCCAATGAAATATTTCAGTATTTCATTCATAAACCTCATAAAAGTACTCAGGGAATTTGTTAAGCCAAATGGCATAACAAGCCATTCATACAAACCTTCATTTGTCTTAAAGACTGTCTTCCACTCATCACCTTCTCTCATTCTTATCTGGTGATATCTGCTTTTCAAATCTATCTTAGAAAAGAAGTTTGCTCCACTTAGACAATCCATTAAATCATCCATTCTTGGAAAAGGAAATATATACCTAATGGTGATCTTGTTAATGGCTCTTGAGTATGTACACATTCTCTATCCTCCATCTTTCTTTGGACCCAACACAGTTGGCACTGCACATGGACACAAGCTCTCTCTGACCAACCCTTTGTCTAACAATTCCTGGACTTGGTTCTTTACCTCCTCATTCTCTCGAGGTGTCAGTCTGTATGCTGCTTTGTTTGGCAGAATTTCTCCTAGTATCAGATCAATATGATGGTTGATACTTCTAATGGGTGGTAATGAGTTAGGAAGCTCATCCACCACTATGCTAGAAACATTATCCAACAATTCTCAAATTTCTTTCGACAAATAGTCCATTGAAGTACTTGTAAGGAAAACTCTAGGTTTCCTCACCACAACAAACTGCATCTCCTATCCTTTCTTAACTTCTCTTAGGAGTTCCTTCTCACTCATGAGAAGTATGCTTGTGTTGGATTCCTCTTTTGCTTTCTTCTCCTCTATTGGCAGCAAAATGTGTGTCCTACCATTCTTCTCCAAGGTGTATGTATTCTTCCTCCCATCATGAATGACATTTTTGTCAACCTTCCATGGTCTTCCCAAAAAAAATATGGCATACATCCATGGGAATTACATCACATAGAATTTCAACTCTATATCCTCCTATTTTAAATTCAACCAAACATTGTTTAGTAACCATTATCTAGTGTCCTTTCTGCAACCATGAGACTTTGTATGGATTCAGATGTGTAGTTGTCTCCAGCTCCAATTTCTCCACCATCTCTATGGATACTAAGTTTTTAGTACTCCCACTGTCAATTATCACCTTGCAGACTCTGTCCTTAGTCTTGCAAGTTGTCCTGAAGAGACTGTTTCTCTGCACTGGCTTCTCAACTTTTGCCTCTGGTTTTAAGAGAACTTTTCTCAACATCAGAGATGTTCCATCCTTTACCCCTACTGCTTCAACATTTCTTATCTATGCTTCTGAAATGTGAGCTTCACCTTCTCCTTCTTTCTTTCTCTTGAGACATTCCCAAGAATTATGTCCTGCCTTTCCACATGTGTAACATCTCACTTCTCCTCCTATGCCTCTTCCTCTTCCTCTGGAAGAACTTCTTCCACCATATTTTCTTCCTCGGGAACTTCCTTCTCTTTCCGAGTGACTATGTGGTTTCTCAGTCTCATCTTTGGATTTTTGTGCCTTGTCTTGGGCAACTCCCTTGCCTTTGTTCGGAATTGTTCTTCTACCTCTACTTCACTGATTTTGTTTTCTGGCCAACTTCTCCTCCACCTTCAGTGAAAATTGATAAGAATCCTCCACTGTCCTTACTGACATCATGTTGATATCATCCTAGATTTCATACCTCAGGCCATTTATATACCTGACAAATTTTTCTTCATCCTTCTCTCTTTGTCCAGTTCTGATGTTCAGCTTGTAGAACTCCTCTATGTATTCTTTAATTGCCATACCCTTCTATCTCAAGTTATGCAATTTTCTGAACAGATTGATCTGATAATATTTGGGCATGAATTTTTCCTTCAACTTGGCTACCATTCTGTCCCAATTATTTATCTTTTGTTTTCCCTTGCTTCTCCTCTCAGCCTGCATTTCCTCCCACCACAGTGCTGCATGTCATTTGATTCTGGTGACAGCATGTCTCACCCTTTTCTCCTCATCGACGTCTTCATAGTCGAAATATTTTTCCATGGCTCTTACCCAATCCAACAAATCTTCAACATCCAAATACATTGGGACCTCTATCTTGGCTCTAGCTCCCAATCTAACAACCTCTCTTAGCAAGCGCTCTTGGGCAACATTTTATCTTGCAGCTTCTTCGACTTCTACTTCGTCGCTCTCTCCATCGTTGATGTCTCTATCATCAGGTTCCCTCCTCTGCACTGCCTCCATCACCTTTAATATTTCACGAAGTTCTCGCATCTCCCTTTCTACAACCCGATTAGCTAAAGGTTGTTCCACTCGTCTCCTCGGTGGCATTGTGTCGACTGTCTCTCACACACAAAGTGTAGCTTTGAGTTCTATCGTCTCCTTTATCTCCTTTGTCTGAAATCTACAGACGAAAATCCACTCTGATACCACTTGGTGCAGTGCTCCTATGTCAACAGGGTCTGTTGACCTCCTGGTCTCTGGATCTTCTCAATCTTCGAGCTGGAGAAACTCTTCGATTCTCTGCTAGGATCTTCAAGAATTATCCATAGGTCCTTCTCACGAAACTCCACCATGCGAAGAAGCACCAGGCACAAGTTTCTCTCACGCGACCACAGGCTGTGACCGCATGCCTAACAAAAGGCTCTTCTTGCTTCGGGACCTCGGGTGTTCTGTTTCCAAGTCACTCAACTCTCTTGAGTCCTGATATCCTGATTTATGAATTCTCCCTAAGACCACATATGATGGTTCTGCGCTTTCCTCGATCGACGACTGCGATCGTTTCATGATTTCGCGACTTTGGGGGTTGGTTCTCCTTGATTCTCCTGATCCCCAATTTCTCGATATTTGCGAGCGTCAGATCGACGTCTCATGACTCTCTTCGATCGATGGCTATGACCAAGTCGCGATTTCATGTTTCGCGGCTTTGGGAGTCCCCTTACCTCCGTTCTCCCAATCCCCGATTTCTCGATAGCACTAGATCGATGGTCTAAGTCTTTCCTTGGATTAATGAATATGATTAAGTCAGGGTTTCGCATTTAGAGACTTTGGGAGTCTCCTTACCTCCATTCTCCCGATACCCGAATTAGCGATGGTGTTAGATCGACGGTCCATATATTTTTTTGGATCAATGACTGTGATCAAGTTGAGATTTCACATTTCATGGATTTGACTCTTATGGAGTCCCTTTGACACTTATCCGAATTCCAAATATGTGCACTCGCAACAGATTCTTACACAAGACTTGATTCTTGCGGGTGACTGTGCACACTTTGCAGCAGTCGCTTTGCACTTCTTGCAAAGGGAAAGTTTCATGCTATCTCTTCTAAGCTTCATAATCGAAACAAATCCTATCACACACTCCTTGCATTCTATGTGCACACCTTTCACTCACTTAATCAGAAGAGAAACAATTGAAACTTATACTAACATTCACAGTTTCATCCATTCATAATGAAATTCATTCATTTATGAAAACAAAATAACAGATAATTACAAACAGTAACAATGCTATGCATTTGAGTCAAATTTCCTCTGTCATATTCATTCAAAAGTAAATGGCTACAACTAATATCAAAACAATAACTCAAAACTTAGAAAACTCCTACTAACTTGCAACAACCTCATTTGGGCATAAAAAACCTCTATTTATCTCAGAGGGTCCTTAGGGTTCCCCCAGACTACTCGTCTACTCAAAAAATGAAAAAAACTCTAACTGCTACCTAAGTTCAATTACATTCAAGACTCGAGGTGAAACTCCCAGATCACTCATGATCATCCGCTCCCAAGCGTTTGATCTTCTTCCATTTTTCCAATCAGCTCCAAAAGATTCACAGTAACTCCTAGCATTTGAGATTACAAAATGATTCCCAGGCGCCGAGATGTACTTCCACGCGTGCTTTCTAACGATGTGCCTATATCATCCTCTCAGTCTTCATCTTCGTCAGTTATTGGTAGCTTATATAGCCACCATATCCATGTCCAATCTACCACCAATCTCACCAAAGTCATCAAAAAGTATGGGCTTTTCCAATTTGAAGAAGACGCCACAACCACATCGTGGCATGTTTCCTCTCCTCTTAACCTAACACCTACTACTCGTCCACTTCCTAAATTCAAAGAGCATCTTCCTAGGTTTTCAGGGAATAACACTATCACTACAAATGGACACCTAGTGGTATTTTCTAATGTTTGTCACAACATAGGAGCCAATGACAACGATACTTGCATGTGCTTATTTATCAATTCCTTGGAAGAAAATGATGCCACTGATTTCTTTGACCTTCCCCCTAAGTTTTTGTCTACTTGCGAGTAGTTATTCTATTGGTTCAGATCCACTTATGGGCAATCTAAAATCCCAACTGAGCAGTTACAGGAGTACAATAACATCGCCTATAAGGATGGTGAGACCATCAACTCATTAAACTTGAGTTTCACTAAGTTATACAATCAAATCCCCGAACTCATTCGACCACAGAACCAAGCCGCTTTCATGCATTACTATAATGCATTACCTTCCCCCTATCGTCATAGTATCGAGGAAAAATCCATTGATAACCTCGGTTCCACTCTGCATACTTGTTTAGAGTATGAAGAATAGCTTGAAAGAACAGGTCTTCCTAAGGGAGAATCAGTTAAACAGGCAGGCATGCCCGCCCTCTTACAACTAGTACAAGATATGAATAATCGTATGATAGCGTATGAGTGAAAAGGAAATGTCTCTGCTCTCAACGCTGGAGCTTATCCTCTTCTGCACTCCCCTTTATAAATCCATTTGAAAATAATTTTCAACCTAAATCCATCATGTCTAGAATTTGGTGTAACTTTTGCGAGGAGCACCATGAGGTAGCCACATGTGAGATAAGGAAGAGTGCCAGAGATAAGATCTTTGGTAAAAGACTAGAAACTACCATCATTGTCCTAGATTTTGCAGAGCTATAAGATGTTATGATCATAAATACTAGGAACAAATCCTACACTCTCAAAGGAAAATACGATCCCCCCACAATTCTTCTAGCCCAAGCTCATCCTCACAAGATGATACTGTTCAGGTTCCTAAGGTTCCTGACAGTCAAGGAACAACTTCCCCTCTCCCCTCTTCCAAATACAATATTCTGATTAAGTTGGCCAACATCAAGGCAAATGCCAATCTTCTGGACATGGCTTCCATCCCTGAACAACAAATGCATCTAAAACAATTCATGGAAGGAAAAGCTTCCATTGTAGCCAACCTCTCTAAAGAGGTAAATGAAGAGGATTCGTCTGTAAATAAAGTAGGTGTACATAACTTTAGATACCCTGTAAAAAAATCCCCCTTTTTATATTTCTGTAAAGATTATGGATAAGATCGTCCATTGCTACCTCTTTGATGGCAGTTCGGGCCCAAGTGTGATGTCAAAGATTATTATGGAAGAGATAGGCTTGTCTTGTACACATGAAAATGCCAGAAGCATGCTCTCTTATAATATTCTACAAAAAACGACCATAGGTGAGACTAAAGACGTGACTTTGGTTTTGTGCGCACACCCTGAAATAAGGACAACCCTTAGTATTCAGGTAATTGATATGCCAATAATGAATTACTCAATAATCTTGGGAAGAGATTGGCAAGCCTTGACAGGTGGATACCTCTCACTCAACGAGACACACTTATTCGTTCCTTGGAATGGTAAAAACATTATAGTCCTTAGAGAGGGAAGGATCTCACCTTACATAGAGAGTGTCCCACAACCTAATGTGAACTATATCGAAGAGGACCTAGGGGTGTATTCCATCTTTGCTGAGGAGGATAACATTCCCTTAGAACAAATCGATTTGGATGATGGTATGTGGCACATGCACTTTGATGGTTCATGCTCTAGTGAAGGTAATAGAGCTGGCATAATCTTATACTCTCCTGTTGGGAAAATTCATAACTTTTCTTATAGGTTGGAGTTTTCTTTCACAAACAATGTCACTAAATTAAAAGCTTTATTATTAGGCATTGAAAACGCCTATAATCTTGGTTGTGGTCACCTTTCAGTTTTTGGAGATTCTGAGCTTGTTGTGAACCTTGTATGTAAGATTTACTCTCATAGAAAAAATTTGATGAAACGATACACTCAAAATGTTTGGGCACTTATCTTGAACCTATTATCTTTCAAGATCACTCATGTTAAGAGGGAATTGAACTCAATGGATGATCGATTAGCTATGTTTGCAACCTCTTCTAATTGACAACTTATGCCACATAGGCTTGATTGTACTTTCCAATCTCTATATCATCCACATATCCTTGAAAATATAGAATCTTGGCAGGTCTTCTCTAGCTATGAGAGCATCTGTTCTTTCACTCAAAATGAACCTTATAAGCCCGAGGAAATTATATCCATTGAATATAACAAGATTCCAAAAGGCTTGACTCCTCTAGAGAGTTCATTTTCAGCGAGTGATGTAGGCAGTAAAGAGAAACATAATAAGAGGAGTTGAAAAGGAAGGTGGATGAAACCATCTCCTTGAACATTGGGTTGCCCTAGTATCCAAAGAATGTTAAAATAGGTGCCCAATGTTTTGATGAAGAGGAAATTAAGTCTGCCAAGATTCTTGGTGAATTTCAATATTTTTTTGCTTGGTCTTATGAGGACCTTCGTGGTTTTGATCCTGCTCTTATACACCATTCCATTCCCATCAAGGAAGGCATAAAACTAGTTAGGAAAAAATAAAAACCTACCAACCCTGCACTAGAAGAAACTATTCAAAAGGGATTGGAAAACATCTTGAAGGCTGGAATCATATTTCCAGTCAAGTATTCTGAATGGGTTTCAAATCTGGTTCTTGTTCGAAAATCCACTGATCATATTAGATTTTGCATTGGTTTTTGCACAGTTAAGAGGGCTATTATGAAGGATAAATTTCCCCTCCCTAACTATTGAGATTAAACAAGAAGATCCTATTGAAAATTATGCACCTACACTAGGATGGAGCCTCAGGCTATTTTTAGGTGGAAGTCTATTTATAGATGTATGTCGACTATTATTATCCCTTAATAATAGCTGGACAATAAATATTAATCTATTCTCAATGAGCACTTGGAAATAGTTACTGAAATGGAAAATCAGTTAGCTATAGGAAATTCGAGTTCAAAGGTTGACAGGTGGGACATGCAAGTCGAATTAGTTGTAACTGAGTGATTCGAAGTTGTAATAGAGTTATATGTGTAGTTATATGAGTTGTAAAGTAGTTTAACTCAGTTAAGTGGGTTAATCTCAATTGTATTAGTTGTAACTGAACTTACACAAGTGAGAGATCAGTGAATTAATTATTAATTAATTCACAATCAGTGATCTCACATGCAACTAAATATTTACCACTGTTAACTACATGCATGTCAGATCCAATGGAGACCTAGTTGAGATAACAGGTGAAAGGGATAGTTTGGCTATCAGTTGTGACTTTAGTGGGTGCACTAATGAACCCACACACACATTGGATGTTCCCATGAGAAATGCACATCCTAGGAAATAGGAATTCATTCATTGAAGGGATTTCCATTATAGGGATTGCGCAGAGGAGGCAGGATGTCTGGAAGCAGTAAATTGGCACATGAATTTGTCAATTTTTGTATGACAGCATGAGACAATTGTATATTTTACTGATAGCTCTTGGATTAGAGTTTTGTATGATATTGTTTCATGATCCATGATATATACATAATATATGATATTGGTGTTTTTAGCATTATGCTTTCCCAGTAAAAACACCTGTGTTATGTGTGATTGATCTTTCTTCTTGATATTGCAATTGGCGATTGTGTTTTAAATTCCGAAATAATATTTGTAGAAGAGTTTATGTATTTAACAGTGGCATATAATTTTTATATCAAGAGAATCCATGCAATACATAATTTTTATTAAAATTTCTACATGGTATCAAAGCGCAGAAGATTGCAAAAGTTGAGTTTGTGATTGGATAGAATTTGAATTTGCAGAAAGACTTTCTTGGTGCTACAGTTGATTCAAGATCGAAATGGATTTCAATGGCTTGAGGTTAGAGTACGCACTCGAGGCCAGCTCGAACTACATTTATTGGAAGGAAAATATGGAGGAAGTACTCAAAGACAATGGCTTGAAGGAATTCATTGACAAATATGTTCCTAAGCCAAATGCGATAGACACTGCAAATCTTGATGCATGGAAAAAGAAAGTGGCAAAGGTGAGGAGGATCCTGTTGGAGGGAGTACGAGACCACATTGTCTCAATCCTCCATGGGAAATTCACACCATATGCAATGTGGAATACTTTGACGGATCTATTCCAAAAAATCAACGACCATAGGAAATTGGCGCTCAAAGATAAACTCATGAAGATCAAGATGGAGAAGGGCGACTCCATTCCAAAATATCTCATGAAGTTTGTCCAATGTCGAGATGAGATGGGGAGTGTGGGTATAACAGTCGTTGATGATTATTTGGTGATATTGGCTCTCCTAAGACTTCCCAAGAGTTGGCACAGTTATCAAGACTTTGTCAATGGAAGGGAAAAATTGCCAGATTGGGAACGACTATGGTTGGATTTGGTGCAGGAGAAGTTCAGGCATAACACTAGAGATGGATCTTCATTAAAGAATGATGATGAAGAGGATTGTGCTTTGGATGCCAAGGCAAGGAAAGGGAAGGGGAATAAATTCCATTCAAAATCTGAGTCTAAAGGCAAGAAGTTGGATTTGTCCAAAGTTGGATTTGTCCGCAGAAGAAGAAGAACAAGAAGGTTGCTGGAGCTGGAATTGGTGAGGCCATTGCCTCGCAATTTGAACCTAAATTCTCCTTGATCGCATGCATGGCATCAAGTGCATTGGGATCAGTGTGGTATTTGGATAGTGATGCTTCCTTCCACATGGCGGGAGATAAGGAGTGTTTTAGTGACTTGGAGGAGAGAGATCTCAAAATGCATATAGAGATGGGCGACGATGGATGATACAATGCGACTGGAATTGGTACCATTACCTTTCAGAGGGAGTTAGCTAAACCATTTCAATTGAAAGATGTTATGCATGTTCCAGGTCTGAAGAAAAATGTGGTCTCAGTCGCAATGTTGGAGGACAGAGGCTATGACGTTGTTTTCATCGATGGAAAAGCTTTCCTGTGACATAAAACAATAGATCAAGTGAAGAAGATAGGGATTCAAGTTAAGAATCTATACAAGCAGGAGGTATATGGCTGCACTGCCATGATGGGAAAGGAAGAAAAAGTGGTGATCCGGGATGAGGGAAAATTATGGCACAGGTGATTGGTCCATCTTCATCATAGAGCCTTGAAAATGATGTAGCAAATATCTACTAGACTTCCAATGGGAACACTTTCTCAGTTAGATCAGTGCAAGGGTTGCACCATGGGGAAGTATGTAAAGTCCACCTTTCATGAAAAGGAGAACCATGCTTTGGTGATCCCAGAGAGAGTTAAAAAATACATGCGTGGACCATTCTCGGTTGCTTCAACAAAAAAACATAAGTATTATGTTATTTTTGTTGATGACTTTTCTCGTAAATGCTGGATCTTCTTCATGTAGAAGAAGGATCAAACATTCTCAAATTTCTGTGAATTTAAAGCATTGGTGGAGAAAGAGTCGGGGAAGCAAGTGAAGGCTCTAAGGAGTGATAATGGTGGAGAATACATCTCTAACGAATTCAAAGACTTCTGTAGAAAATAAGGAATTCGAAGAGAACTCATAACGCCTCATAACCCACAACAAAATGGGGTCACGGAGAGGAAGAACATAATGATCGTGGGTGCATCACGAGCGATGTTGCATGATCAGGGCCTACCAATGCATTTATGGGAGGAAGCATGAAACACTGTGGTGTATGTAAAAAACTGTTGTCCTCATAGAGTACTTGGCATGAGTACACCTGAAGAAGCTTTCACTGGTAAGAAACCTGATGTTTCTCATTTTAAGATTTTTGGGTCATCTGTTTATGTTCATGTGACCAAGAACGCCAGGAAGAAGCTAGAGCCGAATGATGAAGTTGGAATATTTGTGGGGTACACAAAAACACCCCATAATTATCATCTTTATTTTCCGAACAATAAAATGATTTTTATGCGACGGGATATAAAATTCGATGAGGGGAAAGCCATGCGGTTGTCACTTGAGAGGGAACTAGACTTGCATGCAGAGGAGGAACTGTTGGGTTCATGGAGTGGAGGAAGCCACTCATGCAGAGCCATCCATAAAAAATGGTAGAAAGCACACCACGGAAGTTGATAGATTGAGACTAGATGCAGCATAGAATGTAGGAGCTCCTACTTCACAACACAGACAGAGATAGTCTCCTGATCAATTTAATGGATACATGGCTCTCATGAGAATATGTATTGTGACTGAACCATCTTCCTTTCAGGAAGCAATGAAGGATCCCACTTGGGTTGATGCAATGGTGGAGGAGTATGACTCCATTGTCAAAAATAGTGCATGGGAAATTATCCCAAGACCGGTTGACAAATCAGTGGTAGGTTCGAGATGGATCTAAAAGGTAAAGCAAGATGCTGATAGGAGTGTGGAGAAATAAAAGGAGAGATTTGTGGCCCGGGGCTTCTCACAGATTGAGAGGATATATTATGATGAGACCTTTGCACCTGTCACAAGGTACTCTTCCATAAGATCCATCTTTGCACTCTCAGCGCAGATGGGCTGGTGCATGCATTAGATGGATGTAAAAATTGTGTTTCTAAATGGGATCATTGAGGAAGAGGTGTACATAGAGCAACTTGAAGGATTTGAGATCTTCAGCAGTGATTCGCATGTGTGCTGAATCAAAATAGCTTAGTATGGGTTGAATCAAGCACCCCGTGCTTGGTACACTCGGAAAGACAACTATTTCACTAGACTGGGCTTCACCAAAAGTGAAGCGAATGCAAACCTATACCAAATTGTGGTGGAGGGTAAGATTTTAATCATTGTTCTTTATGTTGATGATTTAATACTGACTGGTGATGAGCAATTGATACACTCATGCAAGGAGGACCTTGCAAAGGAGTTAGAGATGAAGGATATGGGCCTCCTTCATTATTTCCTTGGATTGGAAATATGATAGCGAGATGGTGAAATTTTTGTGTCTCAAGGAAAGTATGCAAGGGAGATACTATGTAAGTTTCACATGGAGGGATGCAAACCCATGGATATTCCTCTTCCAGGAAACTGAAGGAAAGAGGATGCTACTTCTGGAGAGGTAGTGGATGTGACTGTCTATCGACAGTTACTGGGTTTGCTAATGTATCTAGTGAACACGAGACTAGACATTTGCTATGCAGTTAACGTACTTAGTCAAGCGATGGTTAAGCCTATCAAGATCTTTTGGAAGGTGGGTAATCACATCCAGAGATACTTGAGAGGCACATCTGAGTATGGCTTAAGGTACAAACAGAGAGATGAGGTGAATTTGCATGTCTTCACGGATGCAGATTGGGCGGGAAACCCAATAGAAAGAAAGAGCACATCAGGGGGGATATTTAGTATCATATCTATAGTTGTCTCTTGGTACAGCAGGAAACAAAGATCTGTGGCACTCAGTTTAGCAGAAGCAGAATACATGGCAGCGATTCAAGATGCATGTGAGGCTATTTGGATGAGAAAGATCTTGGTTGGTTTGTTTGGTTCTCATTTAGATCCAACAATGATTCATTGTGATAATCAGAGTTGCATTAAACTCTCTATTAATCCTATGTTTCATGATAGATCTAAGCATATAGATATCCGGTATCATCATATCAGATATTGTGTGTAGCGGAAGATCATGTTACTTCAGTACATTCCTATGGAAGATCAAGATGCAGACATTTTGACGAAGGCACTCACCAGGAGAAAATTCGAATACCATAGTTACAAGATCGGGGTGAAGGATAATCCCTTTCTTGTTGAGAGGGAGTGTTGATATTCAACAAGAAGATCCTAGTGAAAATTATGCACCTACACTAGGATGCAGCCTCAGGCTATTTTTAGGTGGAAGTCTATTTATAGATGTATGTCGACTATTATTATCCCTTAATAATAGTTGGACAATAAATATTAATCTATACTCAATGAGCACTTGGAAATAGTTAACTGAAATGGAAAATCGGTTAGCTATAGGAAATTCGAGTTCAAAGGTTGACTGGTGGGACATGCAAGTCGAATTAGTTGTAATTGAGTGATTCAAAGTTGTAATAGAGTTATATGTGTAGTTATGTGAGTTGTAAAGTAGTTTAACTCAGTTAAGTGAGTTAAGCTTAGTTGTACTAGTTGTAACTGAACTTACATTAGTGAGAGATCAGTGAATTAATTATTAATTAATTCACAATTAGTGATCTCACATGCAATTGAAGATTTACCACTATTAACTACATGCATGTTAGATCCAGTGGAGACCCAGTTGAGATAACAAGTGAAAGGGACAGTTTGACTATCAGTTGTGACTTTAGTGGGTGCACTCATGAAACCACACACACATTGGATGTGCCTATGAGGAATGCGTAGCCTAGATAAGAGGGATTCATTCATTGTAGGGAGTTCCATTAGCGGGGATTGCGCAGAGGAGGCAGGTTGTCTAAAAGCAGTAAATTAGCACATGAATTTGTCAATTTTTGTATGACAGTGTGAGACGATTGTATATTGTACCGAGAGCTCTTGGATTAGAGTTTTGTATGATATTGTTTCATGATCCATGATATATACAAAATATATTATAGTGGGGTTTTTAGCTTTATGCTTTCTCGATAAAAACACCTGTGTTATGCGTGATTGATCTTTCTTCTTGATATTGTAATTGGCGATCGTGTTTTAAATTCCACAAGAACATTTGTAGAAGTGATTTTGTATTTAACAGTGGCATATAATTGTTAGATTATAAGAATCCAGGCAATACATATTTTTTATTAAAATTTCTACATGGTATCAGAGCACAAAAGATTGCAGAAGTTGAGTTTGTGATTGGATAGAATTCGAATTTGCAAAAAGACTTTCTTGGTGCTACAGCTGATTCAAGATCGAAATGGCTTTCAATGGCTTGAGGTTAGAGTATGCACTCGAGGGAAGCTCGAACTAAATTTCTTGGAAGGACATGATGGAGGCAATACTCGAAGATAATGGATTGAAGGAATTCATTGACAAAGATGTTCCTAAGCCAAATGCGATAGACATTGCAAATCTTGATGCATGGAAAAATAAAGTGGCAAAGATGAGGAGGATCCTGTTGGAGGGAGTATGAGACCACATTGTCTCAAGCCTCCATGGGAAAGTCACACCATATTCAATGTGGAAGACTTTGATGGATCTATTCCAAAACAACAATGACCATAGGAAATTGGTGCTCAGAGATAAACTCATGAAGATCAAGATGGAGAAGGGCGACTCCATTCCAAAATATCTCACGAAGTTTGTCCAATGTCAGGATGAGATGGGGAGTGTGGGTATAATAGTCACTGATGATAATTTGGTGATCTTGGCTCTCCTAGGACTTCCCAAAAGTTGGCACAGTTATCAAGACTCTGTTAATGGAAGGGAAAAATTGCCAGATTAGGAATGACTATGGTCCGATTTGGTGTAGGAGGAGTTCAGGAAGAACACCAGAGATGGATCTTCATCAAAGCATAATGATGAAGAGGATTGTTCTTTGGATGCTTAGAAAAAGAAATGGAAGGGGAATAAATTCCACTCAAAATCCGAGTTTAAAGGCAAGAAGTTGGATTTATCCAAAGTGAAGTGTTTATACTGTCACGAACATGGGCATCTCACTACTAACCGTCCTCAGAAGAAGAAGAACAAGAAGGGTGTTGGAGCTGCAATTGGTGAGGCCCTTGCCTTACAATTTGAACCTGACTTGTCCCTTATTGCATGCATGGCATCAAGTGCAATGGGATCAGTGTGGTATTTGGATAGTGGCACTTCCTTCCACATGACGGGAGATATGGATATTTTCAGTGACTTGGAGGAGAGAGATCTCAAAATTATTATAGAGATGGGCAACGATGGACGATACAGTGTCACTGGAATTGATACCATTACCTTTCAGAGGGAGTCAAGTAAACCAATTCAATTGAAATATGTTATGCATGTTCCAATTCTAAAGAAAAAGTTGGTCTCATTCGCAATGTTGGAGGACAGAGGCTATGACGTTGTTTTCATTGATGGAAAAGCTTGTTGATACTGAGAGGGTGGTGAATCAATATCAAGTACAATTTAAAACCTTTTTCAACTTATACTTAAACCATTCAACTATATCCACTGAGAAATGAACAGTAGTATAAGAGTTACACCAATACACCATGCAGAATATATGAAAAATAATCAATAGTTATTGTTCAAGGGAAGTAATGACTTCCAAAGGTAGCTACAGCTTCCAAATGTAAAGGGAGGGATAAAACTCCAAGAGGAAGATACAATCCTCCAATATCAAGAGAGATATGAACTCTCCATCATTTCCCCTTCCTTCCACCCAAAAATATATGAGAGATAATAAAACTTTACATTAAATCATCACCATCAACCAATCATCACATCGAACCTGATAATGCTTCCCGAGACTTCTTCAATTTATGCAATTCTTCAATTCTTGGAGTACTCTAATCCTGTATATAATATTACTCAATGTCTTCTTTAAAACTCCTCAATGTATTCTCTATGAATAAGTTATGACTGTTTTACCCAGAACACCTGTTTATTGACTAGCTTAAGGACTGGTCACAAACCCTATCTTCCACAGAGTGTATCTCCATAATTATAGCGAATCAAGAGCTGGAATTTTTACCAGAGGTACCTTGATATGTCTTCTCAATACCATAGAGATTTCACCATTTGAATCATTCTAGAAAAAAAGTTATAGCAAAAATGGTAAGATGACATGAAAATAACATACCTTAGAACACATCACCAAAAGACTTCATCCTCCCTTGAAATCTGACCTTATTTTACTTTTTATTTCCTCTTAAATTCGACTTGTATCAAATTAATGTATAATGATGTTTATTTATACCATTTATGTCACTTCCTTTTAACATTACGGCTGACCTGACACTTTCTTATTTTGTAATTCTT
>JASDQU011102023.1:0-23668 GCA_032191745.1 Picea mariana
CTCGGCTGCGACCTCCTCCTGTGGGTCGACTTCTCTGGCAGGTGAATCCCTGGGAGCTCTGTCGGCAGTTTCGGTGCCAACCCTATCCTTCAAAGAGGTGGCTTCACGTCAAGGGTTTCTCTCTGACCTGCATGCATCGGTCCTGAAGGTTGCATCTCTCCAAGGTCACCCCTCCGGTCTCCATGCAGTAGTTCCTGAAGCTCCGACAGTTTCCATTCCAATGCCGCAAGAGGCCTTAACTCATTCTCGTCATTACAGCAAGCATGATCTAGTTTGCAGATTCAATGGATTTTGGGCCTCTCTTCCAGATTTAATCTCCTAGATCTCCGTCGAATGGTGCCCGCTCTTAGATGGAGAAGTCATCCCTTGCCCTTGTGCAAAAGGCTTTTTTGTGGTAGTTTTTGACTGTACAAGTGACAGAGATAAAGTGTTTAACTCTAGGCCATGGTTCTAGGGCAGAGCAGGGCTGTCCATGCAACTCTGGACCCCTGCCTTCAACCCATCCATGGATTGTATCTCTTCAGGCCCAGTCTAGGTGAGACTTCGTATTTGCCCCTGCATTTCTAGGGAGATGAAACTCTTCATTCGATTGGCAATGGACTCGACAAGTTCCTCTGCAGAAGTCCGAACTCCAAGCCAGCCCGCTCCATCTTCACCCGAATCTGTGTGGAAATGGATTTCTCCAAAGGTTTCCCAGCTGAAATTATTCTTCAAGGCAAGGATTACTCAAGGACCCAAAAAATCGACTATGAGAATCTCAACTTCAGGTGTAGGAACTGCTTCGAAACAGGGCACTTAGCCCGTAACTGTGGAAAACCACCGGGGAAAAAAAGGTCTTCCAAGCCCACCTAGTGGAAGGGGGTACCAGCGGAACTGCATTTTAAAAGTAAGACCCTTGAAGTGGCAAAAGAGGCAGAAGCTGAAGACGAAATCAAACCCCCTTCTAAGGGGGAAGCAGAAGACTCTCCCAAGTTGCCCAGTCAGCAAGATCCCCTGGCCTCAAGCTGGGTAGACTTAGCTGATATGGAAGATGTTTTAGGCCCAATGGAAGGCCAAGTTATGGACCAGAGCAATGAATGGAAAACAATGTCAAAGAGGAAAAAAAACACCCACCCTAGAAGTGAAGTAATAACGTGAAGCCATTCAGGCTCGCTGAAATAGTCTTTGTGTTCATGAACTAGTACTGAGTTAGGACCTTTAGGTTTATGCTTTCAAGTTTACAAGCAACTCTCTATTGATGTATTGAACCCCATTGGCATGTCCATTGTTATTAATACAAAGCTCCTCTAATTGTTTCTGTCAAAAAAAAAAAAACTACCCGAGACACAAGGAAATCCAACTTGCAATGATATATGTTAGTATGGATAAAAAAATTAAGCTTGTTGTCCCTAATTTGCAGCAATAGACAACAATTTATATCGCCAAGTAAGACATTCAAATCAACATGTAAAGCATAATATCAATCAACAATATCATCGATAAGTATGGAAATCAAGTATGATCAGAAAAGGGAACTTTAAGGATGAATAAAGCAAGTTGTTGTAGTATGTATTTTCTACATAAAATTGCATCTTTATAGATGTAGCACTCAATGGCATGCATAAGCAAAATAAACCATGGAAAATTGCCAAGAACTAGCCCAAAAGATGCGCCCTAGTTAGTAGAGTTAGTGTACAAAATTTAGGAGCTCGTGTAGGGTTAGTTTAGAAGTTAAGAGTGAATTAGTAGCTAGGGTTATGAAGCCCTAATTATTGTAGGTTAAATTTTGTAACAACAATTAGAGTAGTGGGAGAGAGGGGATGCCCTAGTAGGGGAAGACACCTCTCTATGAGGGAAAATAACTTCAAGCAAGAAATATTTCAAAAGATCAAAATTCATGTTTCCCAAGGAAATGATTTTATATCTCCAATGCAAAAAAGTATGACTAGTGATTTTACTATTGGGTTAATGGAGTCAAATAAAAAAAGAGCAATAGAAGCTACCTCCTTGGGGGTGTAAGCCATTTTACTTCCCAAGGCAAGTTTCTCTAGCTAGGGTTTAAGCTAAGAGGGTGTATGCCCTCATACTTCTCTTAGAAAACCCTTATATAATCAATGAGATGAAGCATAAAATGATGAATACTATTGTGGGGGTGTATTCCCTTATACTTCCCACCTAGTTCCTATCATAACAATAGTTGAATTGAAAAAATGATAGCATAATAGTAAAATACCATATCAAGATCAAGAGAAATGCCAAGATAATCCACCATAAGAGCTGGAAAACATCATCCAAGGATAGTGCTATAATTCCACCAACCATTCATCAATACATAGCCATGAACAAGATCTAAAAGACATAATCTTGCAAAAGATAGAAAAAATTTCATATCAAGTCCTCTCACAATGAGGGAGAGTTATGTTTAAAATGAGATCTTATGTTCTCTATTTATACAAAATGTAGCTAACATAGTTTGTCCACATTATTTAGCATACAACACAATATTAGGGGTTAAAAACCCTAATATTCCCCCTTTTACAAAATGATATCAAACTATTCCTTTAAAATTTCATTTTTGCACAAATACAACCCTAATTTAGAAGGACGTCACCCCTTTAGGGGATGTTTTGGCACTAGGAGAAGGTCATTGGTGATGTAGGAGGGTAGTAAGGCTTCCCAAAGACATGTTTCAAGCATCCAAATGTCTTCTTGCATGGTCAAAGCCTAAAAAACCTCAAAACTTCCAAGCACCAATGCATATCATCTCACCACCATGCCCTAGCTCCCCAAACATGACGTCAAGCACAAAAAAAGGACGTTTTTCCCCTCATGGGAAAATTGTTTGGCAAGTGAGGTTTGGGCTATGTCATCCAAGTCATCACCAAGGCCTTCCAAGTATGTTCTCTCTCATCCGAAATGTGGGCCCTGAGATCTAACATGTGGACTTGTAGCCCCATGGAAGCCTAGACTAAGTTTGTTCTCCCAAAATTGTCCACCAATTAGTTCCTGCAAAGAAAATGAGCAGGCCCTCCAAGGATCTAAAGTCATAACATCATGATAAGTGAATCTAATTAATAAATAATCCATCTAATCATGTGCATCAAATCTCACTATATCAAAAAATGAATAGCTTAAAGACACCATGTGACTTGTCAAGATTGAATATGGGAGGGTTGAAAAGGTGTCCTATTTGGTAGATCTAGCCCTAGGTCAAGGAGAGTTTCCAATATATCCATCTCTAAGACATTTAAAGTGGATAAAGTGGTTGGGGTTAAGACTCAATGGGCATAGGTCTCATGACATATAAGGGGTTGTAGTGTCTCATTCATGGGAGCCTTTGTAAAGGGTGTGTGGTACCTTCGTCGGTAATGCACTTTTTCCAAGCCCATCAATTTCCTTTTATCTTTCTTTCTTTGTTTTATTTCAATATAGAATAAGGAGAGATTCAAGGTCATTGCCCTGGTGTGGTGACTAGATGATGGAAATGTCACCCAAAAACACCTAGTGGAAATGAGAAGGTTGGCTTATGATCATGACACCCCCTTTCTCCCATCCATGCAACTGAGAGCCATTTTCTTGGTTTGGTGACCAGATGATGACAATGTCATACCACTATATATTCATGGACGTTATAGGTCAGCTTGTGATGAGACCTCCTATCCTTCAACTAACCTTTTAAGTATTATTTATTATATTGTGGGTCCTCTTTACTCAAAGATAATTATTTCATTCTTTCTTGGGTGATCCCTGGGCAAAGCATCTGGGAGGTTTATATAAGGATTTTATCTTTTACCCAACAACAAACCCTCTAAGCCTTCATTCCCTTCTTCCCATAGATTAAAGGAAAACCCCTTCTTGGATCAATACACCCTAAAATCACAAGAGATAAGGAAATGGAGGGGAACAATGATGGAAAGTGGTAAGGATGGTCGGGATCGGTATGATAGCTCATTAAGGGAGTTCCTAGTAGCAAACCCATTCCCAAGGAAAACCACTTACTAGGGCACAATGTCAACCACCAAGGTGAAGCAAGGAAAAAGGCATAATTCCAAGCACATATAATGAAATCGAGAGCAATCTATGTTAGCCCTTGATCAAGTTTTGAGGATCCTTGGTCATGTGTGACCTATTTTTGGGACTTCGACAGGCTGTCAAAGGTGAAGCACAAGTCGATGCGGAGATTGCGGGATCTCAACCCCTTTTTAGGGATTATGTAATGGGTATGGGATGTCGGCCCATGGGTTTACCCATGTTTAGGCCTGATTTTGTAAGGTATAAATAGAAATCTAGGCGATGTAGGAAGTAGTTCAATCTATGTGATCAAAGAATTGTAAGTTGTGCTAAGTGAAAGTAATGATTGTAAATGATTTGTACATACTGTGTGAGACTTGTAGACCTAAGTGCAAGTAATTGTAAGAGACTATGAAGAGACTTTGTGTTGTAATCCAGGGAAGGAGGATCTAACGAGGTGCGCAGATCCCTTTTCCTCGACGAAGTTGGTTTTGAGGCTTTGTGCATGTAAGAAGATTGAAAGAAGATAATAAAGAAGATGAAGAATTGGTGGATGTAGCCCTAGGGTGTGGGTGAACCATGTATATCTTGTGTTGTGACTACTTTGTGCTTTATGGTTGTTCTCTTGTATATGTGATTGAATGCTTATAGCTCTAATATATGCTTAGAAGGATCTAATATGGTAGCTTAGTGCTGAATTCCGTGAATGAATGCCAAATCTGATCTATGTTTGTATGCTTAGTGCTTGAGTCTATTGGATCTGCGTGAATACTGCACTGGTCCTTTTAGGGTTTAGCTATGTTGTAAACTAAGACTGAATATTGATGAATTATAACTGGTAAGTTCTTTGTTAAGGTGTTACATTCACAGATCTGTGTCCCAGCTAAGGTCGCAGACATATGAGTCCTGTGAGCACCCTTGCTTCTACCTCAGGTGAGACTTTATTTGTTTCACAGGTGTTGCTGAAAGGGTCGGTAGTCAGGATTTTGTTGGTGTGTTATTGTAGCATTGAACCCCAGGTCTACCCTTGTGCCAACAAATGGTTTTGTTGTCGGGACTTGAAACTGTGATTGTTGGGAACTAAAGCAAAGAGAAATCTATGTGCATAGATCTATTTCAGTAGTGTGCAGTATTCTACTTGACCTATAAAGCTCTGTGTCAAGAATAAGAGTCAGTTATGAAGAAAAGAGGTAAGATCCTAAAGTTGTGTTCTCTAATAAACTTAAGAACAGTGAAAAGTTTTGATTGAAAAGGTAAGATAAGTGGAAATTTTTGTTTCAAAAGTATGGATCTAGGTATGTTTGATAAATTTTGTGCTAGCTTGAAAAGTAGGGCACAAATAGATGAAAGAAGGTTTGATATAAGTAGATCTAATAAAAATAGTGACATATATGTTATTCCTATGCATATAAAGAATGTTTGGACTAACAAATGGATGCAGGATCCTAGAAAGATTTTTTTTGCAGGTTAGCTACTATGATCCTAGTGCGCAGTACAAGAAAGGTTGGGGATACTTTCAAAGAAAGAGAAGATTAACTCTTTGTTACAGTTGCAGAAGACCAAGACATCTTTCTAAGGAATGCCCTAGTAGAAGACCTAGTTGGCTTTGTTGCAAAGCTATGGATCATGAAGTTTTAGATTTCCCTAGAATGATTGCTAAACTTGAACGAATGAATATGAGACAAGACTACCCTAGGGAAGGTCAAGACACTCAGACCATGGAAGAACCCCAGAAAGAATCAGAGGATGTATTTCTACAAATTAAAGAAACCCTAAATGATCATCGAAATACCATCATTTCATAGATCTTCAAAGAAAAAGAATGCATAGAAGCAAGAATAGGAGACTTCGACATTGACTGTGTCTTGGATGAAGAAACACAGGTGAATATCATGACAGAAAGAACTTTGGAAACTTTAGGAAAGCCTGCTATGATTCCTTCATTAGGAGGAATAAGATTGTTTAGAGGAAATTTGGTAACCCTATGTGGAAGACTCACCCAGATATGTATGGATGCTCATGGAACTTCAACAAAGGAAGATTTTGAGTTTTTTAAATTTATTGAGAACAACGCCCCATTTGCTATATTATTAGGAAAACCTTGGATTCAAAAGGACCATGCCAAAAGAAAAGAAGAGGAAGTCTTACAGCAGAAGAAGCAAGAATTAAAAGATTTCATGACTAGGAGGATAGCACACTTTATTGAAGAACAAGAGAATAGATCGAAGCTATTCAGAACCAAAAAATTGGTTGTCGAAGTTGAAAAAACACAAGAAGACTCACAGAAAACTAAAGCACCTACCCTAGATAAAAATAAAGTATTAACCTTGAAACCTATGAAAGAATATCAACAATGCGAAGTTTCTATACCAAAAGGAGATAAGAATCAGAATGAAAAGAGGAATACTAAGACAAATATCAGTGGGAAGAAGGTTAGAAAACTCAATAAGAAGAGATCAAAGGTCGAAAAGTTCCAGAAGGTTTCAGAGGGAACTTCGCAGAAATACAATTTGCAAGATTGGAACTTCGTCGGAATATCATAATAGTGCCACATGACATTTCTCCATGGTGAAGAAATATAACCATTAGATCGACACTCCGAACGGTTAGAACAAAATTTATGGCTAGAAATATTGCCACTAGACCTTTGAGACCATGCTGCACTGGAAAAAACTGCATTGATGAAGACCTCTTGTCCATTGGAGAGATTCGTTACACCATTGCCTACTTAGTCTGTTGAATATTGCACCAAGAACACTTTTGCGAATTGTATCCAAGCCAACTCATTACTACCACACTGTGTTTATTGAGATCGATACTTGTTCCATTGCATTGCACACTCATTCATCCACCTGATTTATCCAATCTAAGCATGCATGTCGGATGAGCTCAGCACCACAGAGAAAGTCGTCAAAGAAGTTGTCATTGATCTCATGGCTGAGAAAGTGATGTCTGCAGGTATTTAAGAATCATCGATGAGAGTATTACAAGCCTCTATGTTGACTGCTCGTGGATCCAGACCATCCCGATCGACAGAAGAGAAGAGACCCAAGCATAGAGATGACCTAGTAAACGTGAAGTTAATCCCGACCATCTTACCTGACTACATCCCGCCTCTGGTCGGCACAGTGAGTTGTGACAGCATATCGAGGAAACTTGATTACACCTTGGTTACTGTATTCCTCCCGAAGGGGATACATGAAATTAGAATGCAACAGGATAACATCGCAACATTGAAGTTCAACGACTTCAACCTAGAAGACTGCAAGAACCATAGTGCGCTCACCCCATACAAATACTTGACCAGGACAAAAGGGAAGAACTCGAAAATAATCCCCCAGTCGTGGACTATGAACCTTGTGCAGTACACCCTCTTGAATGTAATGAAGATCCAACACTTTGGAAGGCACTAGGAGGTTAATGTCTGTGTTAAGCTCCTACTCTCATGTTACCATGGTAAACACATATGGATAAACCGATGCATCACAGTCGATCTGACGTTGATCCATAGAATCATCGGATTGAGCATGTAGGGACCTGACCCGCAAGACTTTTACCTAGGAAAGGCTACAGATCACACATTAGCACAAAGAATCAAAGACACTTACGATGATGTAGAAAATAGAATGCGAGGATACAAGGTAGCTTCCATACATAATGGTGCAGTGTGTCTGGCCTGCCAACTAATCGTTGGAAAGCTCGTGAGAAAGAACAGACCTTCCCAGATCACAAGATTTTTTGTTGACCTTGCCGAGAAATGTGTAGAAGGACTACACATGAACTGGGTGAAGTACTTGGTCAACCAGCTAGAATTAGACTGTCATGAAGCTCAGGATCAAGGCTATGAGTTCCACTTTAGTTGGCTCCTAATCCTCATTCTATTTACTACTTGGGAGATGCTAGAAGGTGTGACCTTCCCATACATTGAGCCATTCAAGCTACTTGTTGCGAATTTCACCATGCTCTAGTACTCGAGCGATATGGGAAAATAATGGAAATCAAATGCGGTCTTTCACACGTATTATCTCCACCTGAAGGGGGCTCACGAAGATGAACCTCGCATGACACCAAACACCCTGCATCGGTTTTGACCCCTCATGAAGTTTCGTGCAGATCAAAACTTCATCTATATTACTATGTGGGAAGATGAGCATAAAGAGGAGCTTTAGTCATACTACAAGCTCACAGAGGAGGACCTCAAGGAGATAACTAAGGACTGGTCAGTATACCTCCTTAACCCTCCTGACCCCACAGAGATGTCTAATACTGAACTTGATAGCTCAGAGGCTGCTCACAAAGAACACAACACACCTAGAACTAGTAGAAGGAAGAAGACCAGAGAATTCCAATACTTGAGAAGTGCATCAGAAGAAACTACTTCCGTATCATCTGGCCAAGGGGGTGATGACAAAGTAGAAGAGACAAATGACATAAAATATCAACAGAAGCAAGGTGAAGTAACACCACCTAGGGATCATGCTGATGAGGATAATCCCTTGAAGAAAATGAAGGTTTCTCCCATGAAACCCACTTCCCGAAAGAAATCTAGAGCCACCTTGACTAAGATGTAGACTGTGCTCACTGTAGATGATTTTGACTTCATAATCACAGCTGTCAACAATTCCTTGTAGGAAATCTTGCAGAAAAATGAAGCCAATCAAGAGGATATGTAAGACAGAATCGAGGTTGAACTCAGAGGGGTACAATGGGCCCTTCAGTCCAGCCATGCAGTATCCACTCTGCCCCTTCCATTAGAAGAACCAGAGTTGGGGGATGAGTCTACTCAACTTCGGAGACTAGCTAATGTGACCAAAGCTCACCTTCATGGAGTACAAGCTGAGAAAGACCAGGCCACAATGACCCTGAAACAATCCTAGGAAGAAATGGTAGTGCAACGTCGGGTTGCACAAAAGGAGAAGAATGACCTTCAAGACAATTTTGAAGAAGAGAGGGCATAGATCAAGAAATAAAAAGAACAGTTGCTCGTAGAACAACTTGGAGTCAAAGAAGAAGTAGACAAAGAACTTCGCTCTGTGATGGGCTTAGATCTAAATGAAATAGACCGAGTAGAGCATCAAGTAGAGTAGCTCGCGGAAGCTATCTAGAAGCTACAACAAAGAATAACAGACTTAGAGCTCTGAATACTGCCCAACACTCCGTAGGATGTGCGAGATCAAAGAGAATCAACTTCTTGAAGCATAGTTTAAAGAATCAAGGCCCTCACCATGACATGTAAAAAACTAAGTGATCGCAGTTCCTAGACATATGAACGACTCACTGAGGATCCTAAATTAAAGGCACTAGAATCACAACTCTAGGAGGCAAAGCAGCAAGTAGAAACAGTACATGTAAAGTTGAAGCCCTTGTCAGCCATTGAGAGAATGAAGTGATCCCAAGAATAGCGCACTACTCAATAGCAGGTGCACACCATTGAGAGCAAAGTCATGGAAGTGACTTAGAGGATCCAACCTATACAGGATGAGGCTTGCCAACTGTTCAGAGAGATTGAAGGCCGAGGAGAAGAACTAGAGCAAGTCATCACTGCAGCTGAACAATTCTTAGAGGGACCTGTCAATGAAGAATTTATCCAAGAGTTTGTTGATCAGAAGTATGCGGCACAACAGTAGGTCGAAGAAGCTCGAACCAAGCTTGAGGATTTTGAAGCAGAGCTACCCAGACCAAAGTGACTCACGACAAGTCACAAGTGAGTGTTGGGGGCCTGTTGGACGTTGACCAAGTTTTGAGGATCCTTGGTCATGTGTGACGTATTTTTGGGACTTCGGCAGGCTATGAAAGATGGAGCGCAATTCGAAGTGGATATCGCGGGAGCTCAGCCCCTTTTTAGGGATTTTTGGATTTTGGGCTTACGTAACAAGTATGGGATGTTGGCCCATGGGTTTACCCATGTTTAGGCCCGATTTTGTAATGTATAAATAGAAATATAGGCAATGTAGGAAGTAGTTCGATCTATGTGATTGAAGATTTGTTAGTTGTGCTAAGTGAAAGTAATGATTGTAAATGATTCGTGCATACTATGTGAGACTTGTAGAGCTAAGTTCAAGTAATTGTGAGAGATTGTGAAGAGACTTTGTGTTGTAACCCAGGAAAGGAGGATCTAACGAGGTGCACAGATCCCGTGTCCTTGGTGAAGTTGGTTTTGAGGCTTTGTACATGTAAGAAGATTGAAAGAAGCTAATAAATAAGACGAAGAGTTGGTGGACGTAGCCCCGGGGTGGGGGTGAACCATGTATATCCTGTGTTGTGACTGCTTTGTGCTTTATGGTTGTTCTCTTATCTATGTGATTGAATGCTTAGTGCTCTAATATATGCTTATAAGGATCTAATGTGGCAGCATAGTGTTGAATTTCGTGAACGAATGCCAGATCTGATCTATGTTGATATGCTTAGTGCTTGAGTCTATTGGATTTATGTGAATACTACGCTAGCCTTTTTAGGGTTTAGCTGTGTTGTAACCTAAGAATGAATATTGATGAATTATAACTCCTAAGTGCTATGTTAAGGTGTTATAGTCATAGATCGGTGTCCCAGCTAAGGTTGCAGACATCTGAGTCCTGTGACCACCCTTGCTTCTACCTCGAATGAGACTTCATATGATTCATAGGTGTTGTTGAAAGGGTCAATAGTTAGGGTTTTTTTGGTGCGTTGTTGTAGCGTTGAACCCTGGGTCTACCCCCCTTCCAACAATATAAGATACAACATACTCAACTGGCTTAAATATTGAAATAATTCTCACCATAATACTGACTTGTACCTCATGGAGCAAGGCCCACTACCTTCCAGAAGCCATCTTGTGTGGTGGATGCCATTTGTGAAATTGTGACCATCTGTGGTGTTGAGTGGGTTTTCAATATGTGAAAAAGGGTATTTTTGTTCATGTAGTCTCTTGTCACTTTATATCTGCAACCCGAGGGCCATGAGACATGTCATCTCTTTATTTATCCACAAAATGGGGATAACATCTGGCTCCTACTTGCGTACATGTGCTCATCATAGAGTGCATGAGAACCACAACATCTCCTGGTAGACTCGACCTGCAAGGAAACATCAAATTGTCAAGTGCAGGATGGTCGACTCATCCTTGTTATCATATGATCAAAACCAATTAAGCTAGAAAAATAAAATTTTGACATTTTTCAAAAAATTCTAAGCTAAGCATGAAAGCAATATGCAAGTAGAGAAAAATGAAAATGAAATGCATCTAAATTACTATGAGTAATCAATATGCAAGTGTAGGAAAACAAAATGACTTACCTAGTTACCTGGGGCCTTGGGGACATGAAGATCATGTGCTAGATGATGTAAGGTGAAGTCATACAACCAGTGCAACCATTTGATCATCTCATCAAAGTATCTCCCCCTGTGCTTAATCATATAATACAACAAAGATAAGTTAAGCACATAATAATCACGAGTATAAGCACACATATAATCGAACATGAAATAAAACTCATGAATATGGGTGGGAGGGAGTAAATCCTACTGGAAAGAGAAACCATCAGCCTGATCATTAGGCCTAGAAGTGTAGCCACAAGACAGATCAATCCATCTTTGAAGGGGGATATTATATGTAGATGAAGGCTCATCTTCATCCACACATAAAAACTCACTGCTTGTTGAGGGCTGTGAGGAAATGAGAGATCGAAATAGTACTGTGTGGTCTCTTGGAGAAGAAGGTAAGTGTAATGTGCCCCAAAATTACGAATTAAAAATATTTTTGCCAAGTGCATTAAAAAACTCCTTTACTCTGTTATACTTGATCTGTTTGCAACTAAAACATTACTGTCAGAATACGACATATACTTGTTTATATTATCGGCGAATGAAATAAGGCGATTACCCTTTCCATGAACTCACACTTATTATTATTACTCAAAACATTGTGTCAAACAAGTCAAAGTGTGGCCTCTTCATAACACTATGAACTGGTCATGTCCATAAGGTCTATCGTAACTCTAGCCTACAAAGTTCATACTTTTATTAGGGGACCCACCAAATCATTTCACTAGAGTTCCATATTCAAATAAGTCATGGTACTATCTTCCTTACATCAAAATTGAAGGGGTACTTCAGACTTCATTATGACAATCCCATACAATCCATCTTCTTCTCTTTATTATAACCCCTTATAATTCTATATAACAATAACTATTAAACATTGTTATTAGATGAAAACCCATTAATATAAGGTTCTTATCTCTAAAGTAGTCCAAGGCAACACATATTTTGTTTGATTTTATCAGAGCACATTGTCGCGTGTCTTACTTGAAGAGTTTACCCATGGTCGCATATGGTCTCCTTGCAACGAACACACCCTAACTGAAAGCACTTCCTAACTGTCACAGTAGTGGACGTTCTCATCAGTTTTCTTGTTAGGGTTTCAATATAGTAGTTGGCGGGTTTGACACACAACATTTGAAAAACGACAGGGTCACTCGAATACATATATTAACACTGGGGTTATAAACCTACCTGGTACGACAAATCACCACACTAAAGATTATTGTCCATTGTGGAAGCCATTCCATTTCATGATGAGGATTATCAATAAAAGGGTTAGTGGGCTCGATTCAATGCACAGTTAATACTTGTCCAGAACTACATTGAAAACTTTGGTTGGGCATTATGAGGTTTCCTGCATGACACTGGTCCTAGGTCATTGTTACCAAAGTGGATGCACCATTACTCTATGATACGAGGGCACTTGGGTAACTATTGCTCCATTCCTCCCTTAGCTCTTATGCATTTTTGTGAAAATCGACTGTGTTAGCCTCTGTAACACCGCTCTGTGTATATCTATCGATGACGAGGGGGTCCCTTCTCTACTTAAGGCAAGAACAATGATACATGTGTTTCTGGTTTCCTCCATTACCAGTAAGTTCTCAAAACTCTAATGCTTGAATTTAACTATAGAAAAATAATATGGAAGGTCAGTTGTAATTTAGTTCTTTCTTTGTAATAACTTCTTTACGGTTTGTTGGTTGGGGACCTTTATTTAGCTAAACTCATCTCTCTGTAGTACTTCTATCCAAGATCTGGATATAATACATAGTTTCTAACTTGTGGTGGTTTACGACTTTTTCCTCTCCCATGAGGTTAACTACTCATTACTCAAGGTTTCTCTTTAAACTGGTGAGCCATTTTACACAAGCGGTTCAATTTATTGATTCATGAATAGTCTTGTAAGGTTTTATTGGGGTTTTTTTCAATATTAGTTATCCTCGGTCGCCTCTTTAATATTTAGACTTTTATTTGGTGGGGTATCTCATGGCATACCTATCGCTTTAACTCATGTGGTTAAAACCCCGTTACAGTGACCCCAAACAAATTCAGCATAAGGTTTCTTGTAGAGTAACTGTATAACAAGGTTCTCTATGTATTCTTTCATAATCCATTTTACCATTCACAAGGGTTTTCTGTCCAGACCAAGACCTCGATCCTCGTTGCTTAAACTTACACTTTTAATTGATTTTTCACTTATTGTATTCTCTGTAGGTATGGGTTGCATTTTTAATTACTCTGTTTTGATTTAGTACTAAGTATTCAAGCTATCGGCTCCTGCATCTGGCTTATTGTGGAGATTTTACATTCTCGTGTTAAAAGATTGTGAAGTCGTGAGCCAATCCTGTAGTTGTGGTAAGGATTTCCTTACTGTTGATGTAAGGTTTTTTTAACAGAATTAACTCCATTTACCTTACTCGTATTTATACATGCATAGATACAATTTTAAGGCTCCGACTATGTATAATCATTCCAGAGTCTTAGTTATATTAAAGGATTTACCCTTACTCTCTGTTCTGGAATTTAGATATCTATTCGTTAAATTCCACTTTATTCGGGTAAAGGGGAAGGAATTTTAATTATCAAGAACCCTGTCCAAGATTGTGTTTTTCTTTATCTTCGAGATGTAGGTTTAGTTAATTATAAGAACAGTATTGTAGCCCTCTCTATGATCTAAATCGGGAAACTCTGTAGATCAAGGTTTATACTGTCCATTCTTTAAGGTTCCAGTTATGTTATATATGTTGCATGTTTAATAATGTTTTAATGGTTTGATACATTCTGAGCAATTGGTTATTCTATTCGATTACAAGACTAATGATGGCACCCCTATTTCCATTGCAAGGGTACCCATCAGTCGTTTCAAAGTCCACTCCTCCCCATCAAGCTATGGATCGTTCACTCAGTGTTGATGATGGAGAATGAAACACCCTACGCCAACCTCAAGCTAAGTATTGACCTGGTTTTGACTCCTTAATAATAAGTTCCATGGGTTCTTTCTAAATGTTTCTTTCTCTTTCATATTTAATTTTCATTGTTTATTAGTTCTCGAAAATAATTTTGTTTCTATTAATTCCTTGATTCTTCATAATCCTATTCACTAACTCTCGATATCCCTTGCGGTACTTGGATATTTCGGGGTCAACAGATCCAGATATCGCAAGGCTCGAAAAAGGTATTCGAGTTCCAATTTCTAGTATTTTAATTGTTGGAGGATTCAGGTTCCATTTTCAATTGGTACTGGGTTCTTGCCCAGGTTATTCGGTTGTAAAAGAAATATAGATCAAAAGCCTCTGGCAATATAGATCGTTCATTATCTTAAGAAAATAATGTACAGACTTTCCTACAATTCAAATCAATAATGTTATATACCAAGTAGACTTTGTATTATGTGTTAAATGGCTTTGGAGCTTTGTTTATTGTTTTTACTGTGGTATGCAGAACTATAAATTTATTCCTTTGGTGCATTCCTATCAATGGAAGCTTATTTGAAATCTCATGTGATCCCATATTTAAATCTTTCTGTATATTAGATGTATGTGTAGTTCTAAACCTCTGTATATGAAACAACATATATGTATATATGTATTTTTCTATTCTGGTATCTACATAACATAATTACCACCATGATAAGCATTACCAACATGTGTGTGTGTGTGTATATATATATATATATATATGGTATAGGTTATGCTTATCATGGTGTTAATTATGTTCTGTTAGATTTAATGCAACATGTAAAACACATACATGCATTCCCAGTAGATCTGTACTTTGGTTATTCGACCTGTAGCAATTGGTAATAAATCCTTATGCAGGTTTATAATTGAGTCTACATTCATACTTATACCAAATATTTCTAATATCAACAACAAAATCGATCTGATATTTGTTTTCCTATTACGGATCCAGAGGGTACATCATTTGAATAATAAACTTTTACACTTTCATCAACATCTATCACACACAACAATTTTCTTAGCTCTACTCACTGGATAAATTCAAACTGTAAAAGAAAAATTATTCTACAATTTGTTTCATTCTAGTAGCCATTAAGAAATAAAACAATTCAACAAGGGATAAGTTGATGTACATCTCTGAACAAAGTGTTGGGACAACAAATTGAACAACCAGGTTCCACCCAACCATAGAACAGAACAACCAATATACTTGCTTCATTCAAACCCTCTCCTGACCATGAATCCATGAGGGATAAATCCAAAACTCCTCCTTAGCTATAATCCTCTTTCAGATCATAAATTCTCCTTGCCTCACACTCAGAAACAGTGCTCAAAATAGCAAGTGAGATTATTTTTCCAACATACTAGACAGTGTATTACCTCCTCCCATATGCTCTATATGCAAAAGCTTCTTGTGCCTAGGTCTTTTCACCCTTTTGGACTTTTTACAACTTTACAAATCCCTGATTTTCAGGGGTTTCCCATGGCCAAATTCCTCATTTTCCACTTGTAAAAATCATCCATGAGGTAGTTCAAGCATGTTCCCCACTCATGGAGTCATGGTCAGTTGATTTCAACCTAGTTGTTCCATTTGCCCCTCAACAATTAATATAAAAATATTTGTCTCTTACAAGTTTCATAGTCAAAGAGTTGGTTGGGAAAATCAAATCTTTTCCCAACAGTCACAATAATTAATTATAATTAACCAAACTCCAAATTTGGAATTTCCATAAATGGAAATAATTTTCCAAATTCAAATTTTCCAAAAACGAAAATAAATTCCTAAGTGCATACAGACTTTAATAATTAATAAATAAATTCCTCAGTGTTCGTCCCTTTCTCGGAACAGGGTTGGATAATATTTTTGCAAATCTTCCTCCAATTCCCAAGTGGCCTCCTCAGGGATAAAGTGCTTCCATTGCACTTTTACCTGGGCGATGACTCTATTCTGTAGTATTGTTTCTCTCCTTTCCAAAATGCGCAGAGGTTCCGCTTGGAACTTGCCTTTTGGTTCCACCTGCACCATATTCCAATCGATCATGTGAGTAGGATCATGAACATATTTTTTTAACAAAGAAACATGAAATACATTATGAACTTTCAAATTTGCGGGAAGTACAAGTTGATATGCCACGAGCCCAATTCGAGCCAAGATCTCAAAGGGATCACAAAACCTGGGCACCACTTTGCACAGTTTCCTAACTTTAATGAATTATTCTTGCTTTGACTTTTAAATACACATGATGTCCCGCTTGAAATTCCCGATGTCTTCTTTTCATATCTATGTAGCTTTTCTGTTTGTCTTATGCTTCCTTTAAATTTTGTTGTACCTTTCTTACCATTTTAACCATTTCCTAAAGAATTTTTGGTCCCACCATGAATCAATCAACTAGGTTATCCCAACTAATTGGAGTTGTACACTTTCTGTCATACATTACTTCAAAGGGGCTCATCTTAGTCGATGTCAGGTAACCATTATTGTATGCAAATTCCACCAAGTGCAGGTAATATTCCCACTTACTTGGTTTTTTCCTTACGTACATTTGTAGCATATCTTCCACAATTTGGTTCGTTCGTTCAATTTGCCCATTCGTTTGTGGATGGTAGCTTGTGCTGAAATTCAAGTTAGTATTCAACCTTGCAAACAATTATTTCCAAAACGTAGATGTAAATTTTACGTCTCTATCCGAAATCACCATTTTAGGAATAACATGCAGTCTAAAAATTTCCTTCATGAATATTCAGCGACGTGAATAGATTTATAAGTAGATTTTACAGGAATAAAATGTGCAGACTTGCTAAGATTATCAATTACTACTATAATTGAATCATTATGTTTTTGAGTTCTAGGCAAACCTGTGATAAAATCCAATGATATAATCTTCCATTTCCATTTCGGTATAGGTAGAGGATGTAATAGGTCAGCTAGGTGTTGGTGTTCAACCTTCACTTGTTGACAATCGAGGTACTTAGACAAGTATTATGTTATCTCGCCTTTCATATTGGGCCAATAAAATAACCTACTTAATGTTGTTAGCATTTTCTGGTATCCCGGATGACCAGAATATGGCTTCTTATGTACTTCGTCCAAAATTGTTAACTTTAATTCAACAGAATCTAGTATGTACAACCTATTTTTGAATCTTAGTAGACCATTTATGTCCAAACTCAGATCTGTTTTGTCTAAAAAAAATTCATTATTTTGTAAATATGTCATTGTTCTAATGTATTTTTCATCATTATTACTTGCAGCCTTTATTCTTTTCTCAGTGTCATTTTCTTCCCTGCTAATGTGTACCTCAAACAACCCATGAATTCTTCTACTTAAGGCATCTACCACTTTTTTTTCCTTACCCTTGATGTGTCTTACCTCGAAATCGAATTCTCTCAAGAAGGATAGCCATCTTGCTTGCCTTGCGTTAAGATCTGGTTGACGAAATAAGGATTTTACACCACTGTTATCAGTTAGCAATAGAAAATTTCTGCCCATTAGATAGTGTCACCACATTCTTAATGCATGGATGAAAACTTATAATTCCAAGTCGTGAGTGACATAGTTTCATTCGTTCTCTTTTATTTTTCAGGACTCGTAACAAATAACGTGTCCTTCTTGAGTTAGGACACCTCCCAAACCTTCTTTGCTCGGATCCATATAGACTGTGAAGTCTTTATCTGGGTCTACTACCCTTAAAATGGGTGCGGTTGTTAACAATTATTTTAACTTATTAAAACTGTCCTAACATTTATGTGACTAATTAAACTTGGTTCCCTTTTTCTGTAGGGATTTTATAGGGTATACAATATGAGACAATCCTTCTATAAATTTGCGGTAGTACCCGATGATTCCCATGAATGACCGAATGCATGATGCATCCTTAGGGATAGGCCATTCCATGATGGCTCTTATCTTCTCTGGGTTGACTGCAATACCCTCTTCAGGTATTACATGTCCTAGGTACTGTATTTTCTTTTGGTAAAATTCACATTTGCCAAACTTTGCATACAATTCGTGTTTTCTTAAAGTGTGCAATACTATCCTTAGATGTTCTTCATGTTCTTCTTTTGTTTTTGAATACACTAGGATATCGTCAATAAATAACCAAACAAACTTATCCAAATACTGACTGAAAATGTCATTCATTAAACACATAAATGTTCTTGGTGTGTTAGTGAGATCAAACAGTATAACAATAAATTCATAATTTTCATATCTCATCCTGAACGTTGTTTTACCTATGTCTTCATCCTTTATTCTAACATGGTAATAACCAGATCTTAAATCCAACTTAGAAAAAAAAATTGCCCCTCCTATTTAGTCAAACGGATCATTGATCCTAGGTAGGGGGTATTTTTTCTTAACATTCATTTTGTTTAACTGTCAGTAATCAATGCATAATATTAGATTTATGTCTTTCTTTTTAACAAAAAGGATTAGTGCTCCCCATGGTGAGACACTTGGTCTGATGTATTCCTTGCCCAACAGTTCCTGTAGTTGAATTTTTAACTCTGTTAATTCAAGTAAACTCATTCTGTAGGGTGCCTTAGATATAGGGGATGAACCAGGCAACAGATCGATAGAGAAGTCTATCTCTTTTCTTGGGTGAAGTTTAGGTATTTCATATACAAACAAATCTCTAAATTCATGTAAGACGAAAAAATATTCTAGGGTAGGTTTTTTTTCTTTTTCCAATAGATTTGTTACTTGGATAGCATAAATTTGATAACCTTTACTCATGCACTTCTTAAATTGCATTATTGAAATCTACCTAACTGAGACTGGTTTTTGTATGCCTTGTACTGTCCTAATAGTGTTGTTCTCATCCTTTAAGTGAGTATTTTTTCATAACAATCAAAAATTGTTTTATGCCTCTCTAACCATTCCATTCCAATAATTATATCGTAAGACCCTAATGGTAGAATATTCAGCTTTATTTTGGTGTTTTGACCATCTAAATTAAACTCACAATCAGAAATGAAATATGTTACTTTTATTTTTGTTCTTGTTGCTAGTTGTACTAGACAAGACTTTGTATGCCTTAATTTATTAATTTTATTTGAATCCATTATACCAAGAGCAACATAACTCAAGGTAGCTCCTGGATCAATTAAAACAAAAACATGATTATTGTTAACTTTACCTTCAACTTCCACTACAGTAGACTGGTGATCATCTTGTTGGCCATCCATGACTGCATTGATCCTGTGTACGCTTATGCCCACATCTTCCACTGTAAAAGCCTCTTTCAGGTTGTTAACTATAGTCCTTGCTGCAGAAGTTAGACGTGGATGATTCCTCCTTAAGTGAGGTTCTCCACATTCCCAACATTTTAACGGTTCTCTAGGGCTGTCCCCAAACTTCTTTGTTCCCAGATTAACTGGTTTACACCCCCCTTGGGTGTTCTGGTTGTTGGAGTTAAAACATTTTCTTGGAAATCTCTTTTTTGTATTGCAGAAAGGGGTTGGTTGATAGCCCTTCTTCCGCTAGTTCATTCTGTCTTGTTTCTTGTCTTTCTAAGCTTTGGGAAATTAAGATCGTTGTTTGTATTGATCGTAACACATTTGGGCCTTCCTGAAAACTTCGCTTAAGGTCTTGGGGTTGTCAAATTTGATTATGTCCTTATTGGACTATGGTAATCAAATTAGGACCCACTGGATTTTTACTTTGTCTTCCCGGATATAAGGCACGAATCTTAATAATTCAAGGAATTTGTTTATCAGGTCATCCATAGTCATTTGACAAAGTCTTAGCTCATAAAATCCTTTGTTCTTTGTCTCAAAATAACTTTCTAATAAATATTGTTTCTTAGAGTATTTCTTGAAGTCCGACCATTCCATCTATTTTTCCTTTAGGCCCTTGGCCAACTTCAGGTCCTGCCAACATATACTTGCTTTTCCTTTTAGGTTATAGATGGCCATTCTGACCTTCATGTTGTTGGAATAATTGTATATCTAGAAACACTTTTTTTATGTCTAGTAACCATGCTTCATCCTACTCCCTTGTCCTAGATTCTTCGTTGAAGGTGGACGGTTTGATTTTCTTAGATTCACCTTTCAGGTGGTCCACATGTTTCCTCTTTCTTCTAGTGGTTTTTTTCTTTTCTGCTAATGGTATTCCTTCAGAAGAACTGTTCTCGTTTTCTTCTTCAGGACCAGAATTTTTGGAGGATCTTTTGTTGACCTCTTCTTCCCCATTATTGTCCTTTGGGATCTTATTTGTTACCATGCTATGAAACAATACTTCATTTATTTTCTGTTGTTCATGTTGTTCCTTTTTTAGTTTCTCATTGTCTGCCTTGAAAACTTGCAGTTGCACGATAAGGTTCCTCATTGTTTCCAGAACCTGGGTAGTTGAACTTCCTTCATTGTTTTGCCCAGGTTATTTAGTAGGTCCTTGCTCGGGATTCTCCTCAAGTCTGATCTCCTCTTCATTTTGTGTTGCCATTATCACCACAAAAAAAAAACTTTTATGTTTGTACCAGTAAGTGTTTTGTTAAATTTTCGCTAAACATAAAGCATGTAATAAGCATACATTTTTGGCCCTGTTTAAGGTCAAGTGTTGTAACCTTTTATATAATACAATATGTAATGTACCCCAAAATTACCAACTAAAAAAAAATTGCTAGGTGCATTAAAAAACTCCTTTACTATGTTATACTTGATCTGTTTGCAGCTAAAACATTACTGCCGGAATACTACGTGTACTTATTTATATTATCAGCGAATGAAATAAGGTTATTACCCTTTCCATGATCTCACACTTATTATTATTACTCAAAACATTGTGTCAAACTAGTTAAAGTGTGGCCTCTTCATAACACTGTGAACTGGTCATGTCCATAAGGTCTATAGTAACTCTAGCCTACAAAGTTCTTACTTTTATTAGGGGACCCACCAAAGAATTTCACTAGAGTTCCATATTCAAATAAGTCACGTTACTCTCTTTCTTACATCAAAATTGAAGTGGTACTTCATAATTCATTATGACAATCCCATACAATCCATCTTTTTCTCTTTATTATAACCCCTTATAATTCTATATAACAAGAACTATTAAACATTGTTATTAGATTCAAACCCATTAATATAAGGTTCTTATATCTAAAGTTGTCCAAGGAAATGCATATTGTGTTTGAGTTTATAAGATCACACTGTCGTGGGTCTTACTTGAAGGGTTTACCCATGGTCGCATACAGTCTCCTTGCAACGACCATACCCTAACTGAACGCGCTTCCTAACTATCACAGTAGTGGATGTTCTCATCAGTTTTCTTGTTAGGGTTTCAATACAGTAGTTGGCGGGTTTGACACACACCATTTGAACAATGATAGGGTCACATGAATACATATATTAACATTAGGGTTAGAAACCTACTTGGCATGACAAATCACCACCCTAAAGATTACTATCCATCGTGGAAACCATTCGATCTCATGATGAGGATTATCACTAACAGGGTTAGTGGGCTCGGTTCAATACATAGTTAATACTTGTTTGGAACTACATTGAAAGATTTGGTTGGGAGTTATGAGGTTTTTTGCATGACATTGGTCCTAGGTCATTGTGATCAAAGAGGATGCGCCAGGTTCCTACAGTCACATGGCCCAAGGACCCAAGGCATCCAATTGCCATTACTTTCTGATACAAGGACACTTGGGTAACTACTTCTCCATTCCTCCTTTGACTCTTATGAATTTTCATGAAAATCGTCTCTGTTAGCCTCTATAACACCTCTCTACATATATCTACCATTGACGAGAGGGTCCCTTCTCTGTGTAAGGAAAGAACAATGATACCCGTCTATCTAGTTTCCTCCATTACCGGTAAGTTCTCAAAACTGTAATGCTTGAATTTGACTGTAGAAAAATAATATGGAAGGTCAGTTGTAATTAGTTCTCTCTCTGTAATAGCTTCTTTACAGTTTGTTGGTTGTGGACCTTCCTTTCGCTGAACTCATCTCTTTGTATTACTTCTATCCAAGATATGAATATAACACATAGTTTCTAACTTGTCGTGGTTTACGAATTTTTCCTCTCCCGTGAGGGTAACTACTCGTTACTCAAGGTTTCTCTTTAAACTGGTAAGCCATTATACACAGGCGGTTCAATTTATTTATTCAGGAATAGTCCCGTAAGGTTTTGTTAGGGTTTTTGTCAATAGCAGTTATCTTCAATCGCCTCTTTAATATTTAGACTTGTATTTGGTGGGGTCGCTCACGACATACCTATCGCTTTAACTCCTGTGGTTAAAACCCTGTTACAGTGACCCCAAACAAATTCAACATAAGGTTTCCTATAGAGTAACTGTATAACAAGGTTCTCTATGTATTCTATCATAATCCATTTTACCATTCGCGATGGTTTTCAGTCAAGACCAGGACCTCGATCCTCGTTGCTTAAAATTACACTTTTAATTGATTGTTCACTTATTGTATTCTCTATAGGTATGGGTTTTATTTTTAATTACTTTGTTTTGATTTAGTACTAAGTCTTTGAGCTATCGGCTCTTGCATCCATCTTACTATGGAGATTTTACATTCTCAGGTTAGAACATTGTGAAGTCATGAGCCAATGACTGATGGGTACCCTACGCCAATCTCAAGCTAAGTATTGACCTGGTGTTCACTCCTTAATAATAAGTTTTGTGGGTTCTTTTTGAATGTTGCTTGCTCTTTCATATTTATTTTTTGTTGTTTATTAGTTCTCGAAAATAATTTTGTTTCTATTAATTCCTTGATTCTTCATAATCCTATTTACTAACTTCCAATATCCCTTGCAGGACTTGGGTCTTTCATGATCAACAGATCCGGATATTGCGAGGCTCGAAAAAGGTATTCGAGTTCCAAATTCCATTATTTTAATTGTTGGAGGATTCGGGTTCGGTTTTCAAGTGGTATTGGGTTCTTTCCCAGGTTATTTGGTTGTAAAAGAAATATAGATCAAAAGCCTCTGGCTATACAGATTGTTCATTATCTTAAGAAAAGAATGTACAAACTTTCCTACAATTCAAACAAATAATGTTATATAGCGAGCAGACTCTGTATTTTGTGTTATATGACACTGGAGCTTCATTTATTGTTTTTACTATGGTATGAAGAAATGTAAATTTATGCCTTTGGTGCATTCCTATCAATGGAATCTTAGCTGAAATCTCAGGTGATACCATATTTAAATCTTTCTGTGTATTAGATTTATGTGTAGTTCTGAAACTCTGTATAGGAAACAACATATATGTATATATGTATTTTTCTATTCTAGTATCTACTCCAAAACTTCGTTTATGTTCGTACAAATTTAAATATTCTTTAAGAAAATATATACACACACACACACACACACACACACACATATATATATATATGGATATGGTATAGGTTATGCTTATCATGGTATATATGGTAATACAAAAGTATCACCATGATA
>JASDQU011102024.1:7581-29676 GCA_032191745.1 Picea mariana
GTGTATAATAAATGATAGTATTTAGGGATCATGATCATAGGCAAATTAAAAATAATTAGGAAATTAAAAATAACATATATACGTTGTTTTTTTAAGATTTACTCCAAGTTTTGACAAGTAAAAATACTAAAGACTATTTACCTCGCATACCAAACCTTTACTACTGTGATGAAGTGTTGATATTGGAATATATCCCTTGACGATTTTAACTTTGGAATAAGTGCTCGAGACCAAGAAAGACTGCAATCTGAAAATGCCATGTGTTGGAATCAAAAGAAAATTGAATTCCTCAGAATTACCAAGGATGATGCTAACTGTGAAGGATGATATGAAACTTGTGGACTTGTTGGAATAGAAAAGGAGTTGAAATGGTTGATAATAAACTTGATTCATACTGTAATAGACCATGTTGAAGATGACCTCTGCATTCCTTATTTGAGACAAACTATGGCAACTCCGAAAACGCATCTCACAAGAATTCTCCAAATGGTTGATCTCAATTTAATTGAGAAGAGATGTATAAACCTTGGGTGGACTATATGAAATAATTCATTTAATTACTCCTAAAATTCCTATAATAATTCTGGAAATTATTGATATGGTGCCAATAATTGTTGAAATATGGAGTGAAGCTGCAAACTGGTGACTAATTGAAACCTAACTTATATATGATCCCTTTTTCCTTGATTTCATGTAGTTGTCATGTCATGAAGTTCTTCAGGGAATTGATATTCATATTCCTGAGTACACAAGGGATACAGTGACAAGAATCCAATAAACACTTCAATTTCTTTCTCTAGTAACTGCTCCTCATATGAAATTATCCATGGCTCATTAATCTTGTCTTCTTGTTAATAAGGATTAGAAGAAACTTATAAGTCCTCTTTTTTGATATATTCATGGATAATTTGTTCTTGGTCTACTTCATGAGGTGCAGATTCACCCCTGGTGATGAATTTGGATTTTGGAAAAGGATTCGAGGAAATCCTTGTAGAAACACATCCTCCCTTGCTCAACAAATTCATGAGCATTCTTAATTTCTTTTGGTTGTTCTAGAGGTCATGATTATGAATGGATTAGTGTATGGGTGGTTTTTACAAAAAAAAAGAAGACTTCTTTATCTTAAAGAAATAAATGAAATCATAATCAAACACACCACACCAAACAAACTTAAAGCAAAATATGATCATGTAATCAAATTCCCTCATGCTAATAAGACCCTGTTGTCATTAGGTTGTCTGTTGAAATGTGTTAGCTTTCTTTCCATGAATAAAAACTCACATAAAGGGAGACACACTTATAGTCAAAACCTAATGCGGGCTTGGAGATACCCACTAAAGTGGATGCACAAGTTCTTACCTCTCGTCTAATATTTTCTCCTCCTCCAAGTCATAAATGTTGGAAAAACAAACAAAATGCAAAGAATAATTTGATAGAAGAGAATGGAAATCAAGAAAACAACAAAAATCTTGCAATTTCAAGAGTAATTCCTTTTGTTTCTCCCCATAAACAATGCCAAGATGTTGGTATTATCTAGTGGTTTAGATTCCTTAGCATTTAATTATCAATTAAAGTAAGTAAACTTGTGAGACACTGGCACAATATGTTCAAAACTAATCTCAAAATTCCCTAAGAACTCATATTAAAACCAAAGAATTAAAATGCTAGAATCACAAATAGAAAATGGTTCTTTTGGTCATAATTACTCAGACTTGACTGTCTAGGGTATGGAATCAAATCACAATTAAATCATTCATTTCTTCAAAGTGTGTCTACTTGCAAACACACTATGTTTTATTTAATCAAGCTTCAAGGCCAATAAGTGTTAATTTGAAATGTGAGTTAAAAGGATGAGTGAAAGGTAAATTTCAATAAGGAAATGAGTTGATAATAAGACATAAAGGAATTGCAAACATAGTTCAACTCCGAGGATATTTGTGTGATGATTGTTTGTATGCTTGGTAGATGAATTATCAATCAATCAAGTTGTCTTTGAAATCAATATCAGAAACAATTAAATCACCATACCTAGAGTAATGTTTCTTGTACACCATATTAATCTACAGAAAATTATAACAAAAAAAATGCAATTACAATAAATTACAACAAATGTCCATCTACAGGAAATTACAACAAATGTGCATCTACAGTAAATGAAGGAAATTAATGAAAGGTAATTCTAAAACAACTATGAAAATAAAACACATACCAGGGGGACCTCTTGGAATGTTTTGTTAAGGAAAACTCGGGTTGTAGAAGAAATATTAACTCAGAAAATTGTTCATAACTCCTTAGTATTCAATGTCAATGTCAAAATCAACAGTTACAATATGTCTTTAGCCATATGTCTTGAAAAAAAAAATGTGGAACCCCTTTACACATTTTCTCAACCTATTTATATGTATGAAAACCCATATAATCGACTTGTTATATATATGCCCTCATCTATGGATCTTGAAAACATATTTTATTCCTTAATTGGGCACAACCCTTAACATGTGATTATGAAAATCAGTCAGTATAGGAAATCCTAGGAAATTATGTTAAAGAAACACTCATACAACCCACATAATGCTTATTTTTTTTTAAATCTAACATATGTGTCACCTAAATGGGCATGTTATCGACAAAACCCACGTTCTCTATTTTTGAGATTCACCATTTTATTCTTGCAATGGATCCTGCAAAATTGTCTCTATTAACATGTGATTCTTGTGTATTTGTTGTAAAATTGTCTGTTGGTAACTCTGCAAATTTCCTGTAATAATTCCCTGTCAATTTTGAGTTGCATTGACTGCTAGGTTCTAACTGTTGTGAAGGAGGTGAAATAGAAATTTCACCATCTTTTATCTTTTATGAATCAACTCCAAGAATAATTTTGTCATTTAAACTAGCAAAGATACCCAAACCTTCAATTCCTGTAATAATATTGCAAAACATGGTTAATTATGCTAAATGTTGAATTCAACTAGTTTTGGTGAATAAATGACTTCTAATACTATTTACAAGCCAAAAATAAGAGGTTTATAAAAATAACAAGTTATTACCTAATTTATGCTTATTGTGCCATTATTCAGGTGGAAGTAGACAAAAGAAGTGGTTTTTGATAAAAAAAAAAAAATAGGGGTGAATGGATTGGGTAAAAATGGTAAGAAATGGAACCCAACAGTGGTGGATATTGGCATGGACACAATAGTTATGTCTCCAAGACCAAATAATAAACAAAAGAGAATTTTATGTTTCACTAATTACTATATGGCATTGTATAACTAAAATGAAAGAGATATTTAGTTTAGGTTTTACCTCTTGTTATCTCTCCAGGAAACTCTCCTAGGCTGTAAGTCGGAGATGCCTGGTAACTAACTCTTTTTGAAGCAATTTTCTAAATAGAAGTGTGAATTTGGAACAAGTCGGAGGACTAGATCAATTTTCACTCAAATCATGCATAAACACATCAAAACGGACAAGGCTTTCAACCACAAATGTTCAGAGAGTTGACAAATAAGTGATGAATGAAGAAATAATTCTTATACTAGCAGAATCACATATAGACATATATGAATGGATGAATACGAAAATCATAAAAATATTTGCAGAGTTAAACTTATGAACGCAGTGATAAGATGACATTTATCTAGCATTAGACAAGCATAACAACCTGAATAATATCCAAGTGCAAATATAGAATAGACAGAAAGGTGAAATTTGAACAGGTATGGCAAAAGAAGCTTGTTTTTACTTCATATGGAAATGGGAAGTTTTGAGTTACATAGTCTGAACAAGTCTCCAAAGTCGAACCCTTGGTTCTCCTTCTATTCTAATATTTAAATCATTACAAAGTAGTTTTTTGATCCTAAAAACATGGATCAAATAAACTAAAAATAGCAAGTTAAATTTTGTTGCAAAATAAGTGGGATGTTTCCTCAAAATGTGGTCAATCCCAGATCTCTTTCTCAGCTGATTGTTGATGTGGTGTAGAACAACCTCCCAAGGCTACATGATGACTTCCAAAAAGAGGTTAAGTCGAGTTTGTTGATGTGGCCAAGTTCCCTGCTTCCTGTCTTCATTAAAAATATCCATATCCTTTGAAATATCTTCTTTCCTCATAATATGCCAAAAATAACCGCTGTGCTGGGCTTGATAATTCATGTGACATGCATTGGAAAAGATCCCGAATCATTTCCTCTCAAAAATCCCTAACCTGTGCAAAAACTCGTCCAATTCTGGACACACAGGCTTTCGGTGGTTGCCTGGGAGATTTCTGTGTGATTTATCCACCGAAAGTGCCTATTTTCAGTGGTTAATGAGCGCACTGTGGGCTCGCCTAAACCACCGAAATTCAATTCTTTGAAGAGTTTCAAAATTGCAAAATTGTCTGTTATGAATCCCTTTTTAACACTCAGACTTTGTTAACTGTTGTAGTCTTGATTCGAGCAGACCTCCGAACCTTTGCTGACTGTGCAGGGGAATCTGTTACATCTATCATAGTTGTTGCTAGATTGGCCAAAGTATCCAAACCAGTTTGTTTTTCTTCAGGTGCTTCAAACTTCTTTAGCTTGAGCCTTGAAATCCTTAGTTGCCTGTATAATTTCATATTCTCTCTAATCAACTCTCTGTTTCTACCTTTGATTTCATTATGTTTTTCTTTGAGAGTCTGATTCTCTTTGAATAGCTCATCATTTCTCTCTGTGAGTTCTGTGTTTTCTTTCTTAATTACCCTCTCCGGGACCTCCATTTCATAGATCTCTCTTAGCTTTCATTATAACACATTGAGTTTTAAAATGAATGAACGACCTGTTAATAATGATGAATGTATTTGCCATTGGAAAGGAGGGAAGCTCTTTGCAATCGTATCTGGAGATCACCGCTCTGCGTGGATTTGAAAATGATTATAGCAGTGGATAATATGTAGGTGCTTCAAACCTTTCGGTTGAAACCCACGAATGAGCATCATCTCCCACAACGCGAGCTTTCGGCGGTTGTATTCCTCATCATTGCAACGAGTTTTGACATCTGGTTTGTGCGAAAGCACGAGCTTTCTTTTTGCCCGTTCAAACCTTTTCAGTGGTTGCTTGCCTTTTGTATCGACCACTTATCTGACGAAACTAAACACCTTCGGTGGTTAATGAGCACGCTGGAGGCTCGCCTAAACCACTGAAACCTGATATTTTTCCATTTTCTTGACTAAACCAAAATCATCATTGCTTTTGAGCTTATTTTGAAGTGACAGACTCTCTAACCTATCTATAGAAAATTTGAAATCAAATTTAAAAATCAACCTATCATCTAAAAATCAAATGAAATTCAATGATTTATTTGGGGAGTTAACACTGGCTCCTATTGGGGATGAACACCTCCCTGTGAGGTTTCAAGAACCACAGAATCAATGCCTTTCCTGTAAAAGAACCTAAAAACTAAACTATCTGCTAGTGTTTCCATTGGGCATGGAGTTATTGAAATGTAAAAACTAAGACTATCATTACAATGTCTAGGCTTTGCAGCCTTAGACGAAATAAAGCTTTAGAAATCGCCCGTTTACCGGGCCACTGAACACTTCCTCACCCTCCCGATTCTGCAGAATGAAAGTGTTATTGTTTTGAACCTGAGTAATCATAAAAGGACCTGTCCACAAGGAATCGAACTTGCCATGCTTGCCTTTCTCCTGTCGAAGAGCATCCCACTTTAGAACCCAGTCACCGATCTGAAAACTATCGACCTTCGCCTTTCTGTCAAATGTCTTTTTGATCTGCATCTGATGTGCTTCTGATCTATCCACTAACTGTTCGTGAGCTTGCTGCAGTTCCACCAAATCTAGCATCCTTATTACCATGTCATTTTTCTCAGTCTGCTCTTCCTGAAAGAACTTAGCCACAGGCAACACTAACTAAACCAGAAAGATAGCATCAGTCCCATAAACCAACTTGAATGGGGAAGTTCCTATAGAATTTTTAATGGTTACTCTGTCTGCCCACAGAGAAAATTTCAGTTTGGAATCCTAATTCTTTTTATTATCTTCTAACAGTTTTCTTATGATTTTGATCAAACTCTTATTTGACGATTCAGCCAAGCCATTACCTTGAGGATAGTAGGGAGTAGAGTGTACTAGCTGGATGCCCATTGATTCACACATGTCTACCAATGCTTTTGATTTAAACATTGCTGCGTTATCTGCCACCAGCCTCTTGGGACATCCAAATATGCTCAGAATATTTTCATAGAGGAACTTCATGACTACCTGGTGTGTAGCATTCCGGGTGGGGATCGCCTCTATCCACTTTTTGAAATAATCAGTGGCTACCAAAATCCACTTTTTCTGACCACTGGATGAAGGATTTATTTCACCGATGAAATCTAAACCCCACTGTTGGAGAGGGCCATTTACCACAATAGGTCTCATGGGTAAATATTTCAACTGTTGCTTACCGGTAAAGCTTTGGCATTGGTCGCAAGATTTGACGAATGCACACACATCAGCAAAAAGGAAAGGACAATAATATCTGGCCCTCAGGATCTTATGGGCAGTAGTCTTCCAATAATGATGACCACCACAGACGGCTGAATGAAACTGATGGGTCACTTTGACAGACTCTTCTTTATCTAAACACCTGAGAAGCAAACCAACAGGGTCCCTCCAATACAACAGATTATTGTAGATGCAAAATTTGATAGCTCTGAGCTTGAGAGCTCGAGCTTGAGTCAAACTGAGTTCAGGAGGGACTTCAAGATTTTGCAGAAAATGTATGATGCCAGCATACCATTCACATGAAGACAAGTGCTCTACCACTTGCTGATTGTCATGCTTCTCTTCCGCTGCCAACTCTGTCTGAGAATTTTCTGAAATTTCTGCTATGAAATTAATATCCAACAGCTTATGATTTTCCTCCGCTAAAATCTTGGCAAGGCCCTGAACTTTGACCAATTTTGTAGGCTTTACTTCAATGTTGAATTCAATCATCTTTGCAATCCATCTTGCCTGCTTTCCGTCAATATCCGGCTGAGTCAAAACATCTTTTACAGCAGAAGAAGGAACATATGTGATGACCCTTGAATGAAGGATATAAATTCTGAATGATTTTAAAGATTTTATGAGAGCATAAGCTTGTTTCTCGATAGGGTCATACCTCAGTTCAACATCCCTGAGTGTCTTGCAGAAGAAATCCACAGGATGATCAAAATTTTCCTCATCTTTCTGAAGCAGGACTGCTGCCACTGTGTCAAAGGAAGCAAAGGAAAAGATATAAAAAGTCTTACTGTAATCTGGGTTGATCAAAATCGGAGACTCGATGATCGCTTGCTTGATATCCTGAAAAGAGTTTCTCGCACTGTCTGTCCATTTTACCTCGGCCCCCTTTTTCAGCATGCTAGTTATGTGTTTGATCAATTCAGCAAAATTGGGCACAAACCTTCTGACGAAATTTATCTTACCAAGCAGTGATTGAATGTCCTTCTTCGACCTTGGCAATGACAGCTTTTGAATTGCCTCCACTCATTCTGGATCAATCATTACACCTTCGGCTGAAACTATGTGACCCAAGAGCTTACCTTTACTCAGAGCAAACTGAGATTTCTTGGGATTCAATGAGATCCCAAACTATCTACATTTTAAGAATACTCTTTTCAAATGTTTCAGATGCTCCTCATGGTTGCTGGAATATACTGTAATGTCATCAAGGTATATGAGGAAAAACTTGTCCTTTTCTCCCACAAATGCTATATCCATGGCCCTTTGGAATGTGGCCCCGACGTTCATTAATCCAAAGGGCATCTTGGAGTACATGAAGGTCCCCCAAGGTGTGGTAAATGTATTTTTCTCCTGATCATCAGGATGTACAACAACCTGATTGTAACTAGAAAATCCATCAAGAAAGGACATGACCTTTTCCCCTGAAATCCTCTGTAACAAGTGTTCCATCTTAGGAAGAGGATAGTTGTCCTTTTTAGAGCATTTGTTTAGATTTATGAAATCTACACATAAGCTGACCTCACCATTCTTCTTCCTTATGATCACCAGATTGGCAATCCATTTGGAATATCTCAGGGGAAATATGATCTTGGCATCTAGGAGTTTTTTAATCTCTCTCTCAATCACTGGCAGCAGAAGGGGACTGATAGGCCTGAGTTTTTGCTTGAAAGGAATAGTGCCTTTTTCAAGAGGTATCTTATGCTAAATAACATCGGGATCATAATTCTTTAAATCACTATATTTCCAAGCAAACACATCGGAAAATTCCTTCAAAACATTACAGTAATTTGAATTCTCATCAGCAGTCAATTCATAAGAGAAATTAATAAAATGGGGCTGACTTTTACCTCCTATGTCATGCTCTTGAACAGTTGGGTATTTCTCCTTTTTGTCTGGCCGGTACGGGACATCATTCTGATCAAACAACCTTTCTAGGGGTACCAAACCTCGAGGAATATAATTGTTTGGTAACTGAATAATATCATGTTTGCCCAACTTCTTCTTTAGCTTAGGTTCCTGTGGCTCTTCTTCATTAACATTTTGCTGATCAATGTGCAAATCAGAAAACTCATCGACCACTTGGAGAAATCTGTTGAGTTTGTCATCATCCTCAAAGACTTTCCAATATTTGACATTATCAGGTAAGGAGGGTCAATATTTTACTTGAATCTCATAATTGATCTTAGGGGGCATGGGAGGAATGAATGTGCTGGCTGCAACAACAAGAGAATCAACGAGATGATTCATATCCCTTGGTATGTATGAGATTTCAAAAACAGAAAAAGAACCACGCAGATTCCATACCTCGTCTCTGTAAGCTTTTAATCTGACATGCTTAGCTTGAAAGGTGTTGTTCACCTGCTGCATGATGAGGTCTGCATCTCCCAACACTTTCAAACCTTTTATCCCCATCTCTTTGGCTGAATTTAATCCTAGTAGCAGAGCCTCATACTCTGCTATGTTGTTCGTGGTTCTGAAGTCGAGCTTGAAAGACAAGGATATGGTCTCCTTTGAAGGAGAGATTAGGACTACTCCAGCACCTGCTGAGTCTTTAGTGCTGGCCCCATCGAAGTACATAGTCCAGATTGCAGTGCTTTCATTTTCAGCCTGTTGTTCAATAGGTTTCACTAGCTGCATAGGAGGTGACTGACCATCATCAATCTGAAGGATGCATGAACCAAAATCCGTATCCACAGCATAGATAGGATGATTGACGGATTTCTTTCCATCACTAATAATATAAGCAAGCTGGTTTTCCCTGTAAATCCTTTTCATTTCCCCTCCAAACACTAGAATCGTAGCATAGGAAAAATCCATCTGCAGTGTGCCTCCTAATCTCTTTCCCCATGAACGAGACAAAAGCAGCCCAAACTTAGGTGGAATATCAGCAACCACCACGTCCATAACCATACTCCTCATGGGTAGTTGAGCAAGGTTTATGACAAGATCTTTGATGAGACCTAGACACTTGACTTTCCTAGAATCAAAGGAGAACAGATCTTGAAATGGTTTGGTCACCTCCAAACCAAGATCATCCATCACCTCTTTTGACATAGGATTATGTGACGCCCCGGAGTCAAGCAAACAATTGTGAAGGAGTTTGTCATGGACATTTAAAGATATGTAAAATGGTGGACAAGAATCGTCACGGTCTTCTATCATGGGCCCTATGGTCACTTTAGGCTTATCATATTGTAGGTTAACAAAGTCATCTGATGGGGAGGTCTTAGGATCAAGAGACTTTAAGATGGCTGCTCTAAAGATTTTATTTTTCATGAGTTCAGTTAAAGGCATTGGTATCTTGACTTTTTGAATTTCTGATTCAAAAGAGAAAGATGATTTGTCTGAAACCTTTACCTCATTTGAAGGAGCTTTGAGGCTGACCTGTTCTTTGGCTAGAGGCTGAGTTTGTTTCTTCTGCTATTTTGCTGAAGGGGAAATATGTTTTTCAGGAGCGGGCTGTTGCTTGGCATCAACCTCTTTACTCTTCACAGGAGCAGTATCTTCCTTATCCTTCACAGGAGCAGCAATGGGTGTTTTTGGACCAACCTTCTTGGATCTTAAGTTGTACCCTTTCTGATCATCTGTCAGGTAGACAGCTTCTTCCACACTTGCTTCCTGAATTTGCTGATCCATCAGAGCCTCCTCATAGTCTACTTGTGTTAAAAATGAAGGATCGTTTTCATCACCAAAACAATTTATTTCATCTGCATCTTCAATTTCATCGGGAAGTGGTTGTTTCTCTTCATCTAACACTGCATTTTGAAAAGGTGGTCTGACACTCCGATCATCAACTGGATTTTTATCTCTTTGAAGTATCTGAACTGGTGGATTATTCCTCCTGTAAGGAAAAGCATTTGGATTCCTCGGGGCAAAAGTATTTGGCTCTTTTGCCTTTGCTGGTTGTTGATTTTGGATTTTCAATTTGGACATTTCGGAAGTCAGACTTTCCAACATTTTAGACATTTTTTCCATCTTACTGCTAGAAGAAGAAGAGGAGGGCTCAACAACAGTTTTCTTCTTCTCAGCCCTTCCTTTAAGTTGTTGTGATGCCGTAATGTTGGACTCAACCTCGAGAGAAGCATATTGCATTAAAGCAAGAGTGGCTGATCATCTTTCTCTAAGGATAAGACAAAACTCTGCGTCAAAGGTAGCAGAAAATGTGATCTTTGCCGATGCATCACTTAGCTTGATCTCTGCAGGGATCTTACCAAACATTTTATTGAATCTCTTGATAAAGTCTGAGACCGATTCTGCATCTCCTCTCTTCAAATTTCCAAACTTAGAAATGTAGTATAACAGGTCTCTTCTTTCTCCCCAATGCTTCAAGAATGCAGCATCCAATTGTTCAATGCCAGTGATCGAATTTGCTGGCAGCTCCTTGAACCACTTTTGGGATTGGCCATCCAAACTCTGAACAAAGACTCTAGTCCACACATCTTCCTCTGAAATATTTATGTTTTCTGCATAAGCATAAAATGCTTCAATGTGTTCTTCATCAGTACACTCCCATGCTCCTGTAAACTTTGGCATATATTTCTGGTAGTCACCTGTTGGCATGGCAGATAGGGGATTTGGCAAGACAAGTGGGGCATATCTATTTTCCAGAATTTATTCCATTCTGGTCAAAGGGGCAGCCATGACACTCTTAGTGATTGATACGGATGAAGAGCTTGTAGGAGACAATGGAGGGGATGAGGGACTCGTAGGAGATGATGGAGGCGATGAATTTCCTGAGTTAGAAATGAATGACTGTCTCACTTCACCCTGAACATCAGTTTCAGAAGTCGTTGGGAAATAAGAGGCTTTATAAAACTGGCTAAGCAACAAAGCTAGGTTTTCTTCACCCTTAGAGGACATATCATGGAGAATTTCCTCAAGGATAGGAAAATTTGTGTAAGTGTGTAAAACAACTTTCGAAGGTTTGACAGGTGATGAATCGAAAGAAGATGAAGAGGAATCTTCTTTTTGTTTGGAGGATTCTGTATCTAATTCTTTTGGATGGGATGAAATGTCAATCTCAGGAACAGAATCCGTGATATTAGAAGAAAATGAAGGTTCTTCTGTCTTAGATGATTCAACAGGGGATTCAACCAAAGACTTTTCAGATATGAAAGGATGAGTATCAACTTGAATAGCTGAATCAATTTCGCTTGTAGATCCAGAAGCCTGTCTTTGTAAAGCTTTGCCCTTGCTGATGATCTTCTCTGGATCAGAAACTGATGTTGTCAATGGGCCTTATGGGTTTGCCCTGGTGTGAGCTCGTTTAGGAGCCACCTCTTTTCAATGGAGTCGCCAGATAGAAAATGTACAACCTGATAGTGTCTATTTCTTGTCTATCATCAAGAACTAGATCTATGTCGTCTCCCAGAGAAGTTGAGCTTCGATCTCCTCTCCCCGGCAATGGCGCCAATTTGTTATCTCTCCAGGAAACTCTCCTAGGCTGTAAGTCGGAGATGCCTGGTAACTAACTCTTTTTGAAGCAATTTTCTAAATAGAAGTGTGAATTTGGAACAAGTCGGAGGATTGGATCAATTTTCACTCAAATCATGCATAAACACATCAAGATGGACAAGGATTTCAACCACAAATGTTCAGAGAGTTGACAAATAAGTGATGAATGAAGAAATAATTCTTATACTAGCAGAATCGCATATAGACATATATGAATGGCTGAATATGACAATCATAAAAATATTTGCAGAGTTAAACTTATGAACACAGTGATAAGATGACAGTTATCTAGCATTAGACAAGCATAACAACCTGAATAATATCCAAGTGCAAATATAGAATAGACAGAAAGGTGAAATCTGAACAGGTATGGCAAACGAAGCTTGTTTTTACTTCATATGGAAATGGGAAGTTCTGAGTTACATAGTCTGAACAAGTCTCCAAAGTCAAACCCTTGGTTCTCCTTCTATTCTAATATTTAAAGCATTACAAAGTAGTTTTTTGATCCTAAAAACATGGATCAAATAAACTAAAAATAGAAAGTTAAATTTTGTTGCAAAATAAGTGGGATGTTTCCTCAAAATGAGGTCAATCCCAGATCTCTTTCTCAGCTGATTGTTGATGTGGTGTAGAACAGCCTCCCAAGGCTACATGATGACTTCCAAAAAGAGGTTAAGTCGAGTTTGCTGATGTGGCCAAGTGCCCTGCTTCCTGTCTTCATTAAAACTATCCATATCCTTTGAAATATCTTCTTTCCCCATAATATGCCAAAAATAACCACTGTGTTGGGCTTGATAATTCATGTGACATGCATTGGAAAAGATCTCGAATCATTTCCTCTCAAAAATCCCTAACCTATGCAAAAACTCATCCAATTCTGGACACACAGGCTTTCGGTGGTTGCCTGGGATATTTCTGTGTGAGTTATCCACCGAAAGTGCCTATTTTCATTGGTTAATGAGCGCACTGTGGGCTCGCCTAAACCACCGAAAGTCAATTCTTTGAAGAGTTTCAAAATTGCAAAATTGTCTGTTATGAATCCCTTTTTAACACTCAGACTTTGTTAACTGTTGTAGTCTTGATTCGAGCAGACCTCCGAACCTTTGCTGACTATGCAGGGGAATCTGTTACATCTATCATAGTTGTTGCTAGATTGGCCAAAGTATCCAAACCAGTTTGTTTTTCTTTAGGTGCTTCAAACTTCTTTAGCTTGAGCCTTGAAATTCTTAGCTACCTGTATAATTTCATATTCTCTCTAATCAACTCTCTGTTTCTACCTTTGATTTCATTATGTTTTTCTTTTAGAGTTTGATTCTCTTTGAATAGCTCATCATTTCTCTCTGTGAGGCCTGTGTTTGCTTTCTTAATTACCCTCTCCAGGACCTCCATTTCATAGATCTCTCTTAGCAGCATGTTGATTTTCTTTGTCTTACTTTTCTTTGGCCTGCTTGAAGAAGGTTCTGCTTCTGATTCCCTGTGTGTTTCAGAAGGCTTTGATGGAGATATCTTGATTTTCAGTTTTACATCCTATTTGATCTGCAATTTGTCCTGTGTTTTTGCCATCTCCTGCTCTGAATCGGACTCACTATATGGTAAATTGAGTGGGTTTTTTGCTATGACAGGGCTTCTGTCTTCAAGCTTTAATTTCCTCTTGGTTCCTCCCTGCTTGCTGGGTGTTGCCTTTATAGAATCCCTGGACATTGAAATCCCTTTCCTCCTCTTGTAACTAGTAGGATCATTCCTGCTTCTGGACTTCTTTGCTTTTATCTCTGGAGGTTTTTCTGTCTGAAACTCATTCCAGAACAAGAAGAAACTCCACTCTATTTTCTTCCTTTGAAGAGCTTCTTTGACAAGGAGGGTAATCAATCCCTGATGGGATATTCTTCTTGTAACTTTTGTGGGCTGAGCCTTTACCTGGTTTGCCATCTTAATAAGGGTCTTATGAAAGAAATAAGGTATGTTTAAGTGTTCTCTGCCTGTGAAGTGGTTCAACAATTTAAAATGGTAGTACATCACCCTGTTATAACACCCTTCACAGGTTATGTATACCAAAATTGCCTTCAGAAGGGTCTGCCACTTCGGTTCAAGATAGGACATAGGAATGTCCTTCTTCCAAGTCAAAGTTTTATGTATTGGCAACAAATACGATCTAAATTCGACATTTGATGGTGAAGAGGTTTTAAACCATCAATTCCCTGTTCTAGGCAACCCTGTGTATTCGGCGATAGATGCTTCATCTATAATGAACTCCTCCTTGCCTATCCTAGCAACCCTTCCATCGTATGAGAGGACAAATGTTTCAGCAACTTGTTGATGAAAAGTTGTCAGTTTTTCACAATATGTGAGGACTCTGACCTGTTTAAAACACTCTGCAACTTCTGGATGTTCTTCAAAATACCACATGCCATCCACTTCTGACCTCAATGCAGGACAAACTTTTGACATGACTGAATGAAAACTGTATCTAAAACTGCAGGCAACAAGGGGTTTGGGAAACAGGCGGTTCTAGGAACTAGGGATATAGTCGATAACACTTATGAAGAACTGTGAAATCGTTTGACAGAGCCTAAGATTGATAAATGCACTAGAATACTGACCCACATTTGAATGACAGTCTGACAGGGAAAGACGAAACTTCAACTTTTCGGGGGCAATTGTATTTATGAAACTTTGACAGGAAATAGCTTGGAGACTTACCCGATAACCCGATCAGATTTCCTTGGCTCGAGATGCTGGCTGAACTCAGAGACACCATGCCAATCGCCCGAGAAAGCGGGATCAAGATTTAGAAAACCATGATTTGCTGATAAAATCGCGTGCTGGTAGTTATCTTCAGCGATCCTCGGGCTTCATTATAACACATTGAGTTTTAAAATGAATGAACGACCTGTTAATAATGATGAATGTATCTGCCACTGGAAAGGAGGGAAGCTTCGTGCAATCGTATCTGGAGATCATCGCTCTGCGTGGATTTGAAAATGATTATAGCAGTGGATAATACGCAGGTGCTTCGAACCTTTCGGTTGAGACCCATGAATGAGCGTCATCTCCCACAATGCGATCTTTCGGTGATTGTATTCCTCATCATTGCAACGAGTTTTGACATCTGGCTCATATGAAAGCACGAGCTTTCTTTTTGCCCGTTCAAACCTTTTCAGTGGTTGCTTGCCTTTTGTATCGACCACTTATCTGACGAAACTGAACACCTTCGGTGGTTAATGAGCATGCTGGAGGCTCGCCTAAACCACCGAAACCTGATATTTTGCCATTTTCTTGACTAAACCAAAATCATCATTGCTTTTGAGCTTATTTTGAAGTGACAGACTCTCTAACCTATCTATAGAAAATTTGAAATCAAATTTAAAACTCAACCTATCATCTAAAAATCAAATGAAATCCAATGATTTATTTGGGGAGTTAACACCTCTAAAATGGAGAGTAATATTCCATTGATACCAAGGATGATGCTCTAAGGTATCAACCCATAAACTCCATGTCACTCCCATTAGTAAGTTGATCCAAAAGTACATTGTGTATATGCAAAGGTGTGACATCAAATCATTTTGTTTAACAAAACATGATATTTCGACACAAGATGAACACCTGAAGAAACCACTCACACAATAATATAAAAGATTAATACACTAGTGTTTTTACATGGTTAAAACCCTCAAAGAGGGAAACAATCCATATCCCTATCCAACATAGCCAATTGAGACAATGTATTAATGGAACATAAAAAAATGTACATAAGATTTTCTCATAGTCAATCTTTAGCAAATGATCCTCCATGTTATTTAAATAGATATCATGGACCAATCAAGTGTTAATCGATGTATCAATATAGCCATTAAAATTGATGATAATATGATCCATCAGATCACTTGATGTCTTTAACATATCATATCCATCGGATTATATAACTACAAATGCATACTAATGCATACTAAAGAAAAACATTTTTACCTAAAGACACATTAGACCAAGTTGACCTTAACTAATTCCTAAGTGTCTAAATATCCTACCAACCCACCTCATGAACAACTTGGGATAGGATTGAATGATTTAAAAGGAAAGAGGAATTACAACCTATGCCTATTTAATGACAACTTCATGAACTCCTACCATATATTAAAGTTTTAAAAAATTTACTTCTACAAGAGACATTGTGAAAATGTTTGCAACTTGATTATCTATAGGGAAAAGAGAACATCAATAATGTGATCATAAAAAATATTTTTGATGAAGTTCATTTATAGCTCATTGTGTTTTCTATGTTGATGTTGAACTAGATATTTGGTGAGTTTGATGACACTCTAATTGTCATGCCATAGTGTGGAAAGATGTTGTCGTTGGAATCCAATCTCTCAAAGAATCTTTCAAGGCCACAAGGATTCTTGACTTTCATTAATCATTGTTTGGTACTCTGCATCTGATAAATAAAGAGAAAGAGCTTGTTATTTCTTACAATCCCAAGTAATAGGTCTAGAAACAAGGATGAAAACGTAATATGTAGTATAATTTCAATAATCAGGGTCACTGAACTAATCAAATAATTGAAACCAACCAACAAAGGATTCCCCCCTAAAATGTAATATATCCCAAATTGAACTTTACCCTAGATATATTGAAGTATCTCTTTTTTTTCTTTCCAATGGTTCTCATGGGGTGTTTGCATATATTTGGAAACAAGACCAACATTAAAGGGAATATCAATATGGGTATCCGTCAAATATAAGAGGATACCAACTACAACATTACAAAGTGGAATCAAATTTGGGTGTAGTACAAGTGACAAAAAGGTTGAGTCTACACTAGAAGGGATATGGAGTTGGTTTACAATCATCCATGTGAAAGTGGAAAAGAAGGTCACATGCATACTTAGACTTGGAAAGGGAAATTCCTTCCTTGGTTTGAAATACTTGGAGGTCAAGAAAATAATGCAAATAACATAAGCATTTCATTTCAATTTTCTTCGTAAGGTTGAATTTCACGTGCCCTCAAAGTTTAGGGTCACTACTAGTGAGGATAAGGTGATCAACATAACGAAAAAATATTATGATATAGATTCATACATTCTTGGTGTTGTAGTCTGAGAGAAAGTATGTGATAGTTATTGTTATATCCTTACATAGAGAAACACATACTATAAAATCATATAGAATAACACATAGTCATACAGACAGATATACACAACGTTTGAGAGAACCATAAAATAATTTTATTATATTCAGAGAAATCTCTTATTACATTCCATTAGATAGACATGCATATATATTTGTGATGTTAGATTACCAATCAGTTACCTTAATTCTTTCCCATGACTTATTCATGTCGACTCTGTCGATTTTAGTTCCTCGGGGTGTGTGCTCAATTGGTGTAATATTTTTGTGGTCAAGTCGATCTGTCTGGGTGGTCGAGTCGATCTATCTAGGTGGTCGGGTTGATCTTTCTGGGTGGTCGGGGATGTCTAGTCAAAGCATCCAACCATATCACTTTCTAGTTTCCTATAAATTCGTTGAATGCTCAACTTTTTAAATACATTCTTTCTTTGGTTATGATTATCGTGTTTGCTTAAAGTCTTATTTACATGATCGCTTGTTTCGATTTTTTCCCACTCGCTTGATCTCTAGAATTCACATTTATGAGGTTTTTGTTCAATTGAATGATGTTCTTAGCTTTCAATCGATCGAATGGTTCAATTGTTCAAGTAATGACACAAATATTTTCAAGGTACTAAACTTGCTCTTGATTTATTTTTTTCTTTTCTAATTGTTTCCCAGGGACTATGTTCTCTCTTCATGTTGAAATGTGATAGTAGCGAATGAATGTGTTAAAAGTATTCAGTCGATCATATAGCTTGTAGTAGACAATTTTTGTACCTAATCATGGTAATTGAATGATTGATTACTTTGGATTTTCTTAACTTTGCTTATCTTTTTATTTTAATCTTTTATTATTATTATTTTCTTTATTTTCTTTATTCGATTTTTCGAATTGGGTTTCCTTGATGGATTTTTGACCTAGTCGAGTCCTTCTAGCACCCCCAAGGAGGTTTTCACCAGTAGGATTTTAGGAGACTATGTGTTATATCTTTTTTGATGGGCCCCATTGACCAATTTCTTGAAAGGGTACCCTTGTAGCATTTTCAATTGGACCTCTCTTGAAGGTCGGATGTCCTCGACCACGTACGGACCCAACCATGTAGTCTCTAGCTTACTTGGTTTATTTTTTACTAATATGTCATATATTAGTACCAATTCTCCATTGCTGGTTTCTTTCTTCTTAATGTGTCGATCGTGCCAATATTTTTGCTGACTTTTCTGACTTTTGTGATGTTTTTTTGCCATCTTCCTTTCCTCTTCTAATTAGTTAAGTTGGTAAAAACATTGTCTTTTATTCAACATGTGGTAAAATTCTAAAACAAAATCTATTTGACCAGTGTTTGCACATAAATGTATTGGGATCAATGCTTTTTTCCTGTAAATTAGTTTAAAGGGTGTTTTTCCATTCGATCCTTTGTATGTTTTTCTATATGCCCATAATATTGTTGAAATTTTGTCATCCCAGTTCTCTCTGTCAAGACGATATATTTTTGTGAGGAACTTATGTAGTGTTTTGTTAAAAGACTCGATGACCACATTATCTTTTGGGTGACATGAAATTGTTTTTCTATGGTCAATCATCAATTTATTCAATAATTGTTCTATTGTATTATTGATGAAGTGGGTTCATTGATCACTAATTATCGTTATGGGACAAGTGAATATCGTTTCTATATTTTTGTAAATAAATTTTGTAGTTTTTTTCTATGTATAATTCTCGACTGGTTCTACTTCTTCCCACATTGTTAAGTATTCAACGACCATAATAATGTATTTTGATCCCCACCTTTTTTCTCTTTTTGGGAAAGGACCAAAAAAATCAATAGCCCATATTTCAAATGGTAAACTGGGGTTTACCGAGTGTAAAGGAAGTTCGTTATTCCACAATGGCCAGCCTAACCTTTTAAATTTTCCATATTTCCTTACTTTTTATCAATATTCTTTATGTAAATTCAACCACTAGAGACCGGCTTGAAGGATTTTCCTTACTGTCGTGTTGGATTGGAAGTGAACTCCTATTGGGCTTGTGTGTGCTTTGTCAATGATACCTTTAGCTTCATTCTCTAATGCACATATTCACAGAATGTTTTCAAGTCCTATCTTGTAAAGATATCCATTCATGACAGTGAATGGTGTATATTTCATGGCTAGGATTTTTCGTTTATTGGCCGAGATATCTTCAAGTGCTTTCCCTTCTTCTAGAAAATTTACGATTTCTTCTATCTCTTTAGGAAATTCTTGAACTATGAATAGATTCGCATCCAGTAAGTCATCATCTATCCCTATCATATCTTCCATTGTTTCCAGTCGGGATAGATGAATCAGGTCGACATTCTTCTTTCTTGTTCAGACTACTACTTCAAATTTGAATTCTTGAAAGAGTAGTATCCATCAACATATTTTCCCTTGGTAGACTTTTTTATTGAATATTTATTTTAGTGCTTGATAGTCTGTGAAAAATGTAAATGGATTCACTAGTACATAGTGTCAAAATTTGTGCAGGAAAAAAATTATTGCTAAAGCCTCATGTTCAGTCATCGAATAATTCCTTTATGCTTTATTTAGTTTCCAAATGGCATATGTGTTTGAGTGGTCAACCATGTCACCATACAGCTGGGTTAATACCATTCCAACAATGAAATTTGAGGCATCAACATGAACATGAAATTTCCTTGACCAGTCAAGAAATCAAAGGATCAATGCTTCTACCAATTTGTTTTTTAATCGTTCAAAATATTTTTTACATTCATGGCTCCATTGGAACTCAAATTATTTATTTAAAATCTCATCGATTGGAAACATGATGTCGGAGTAGTGATGTATCGACTATTAAGTACCTGAGTATATCTACAAATATAATCACCACAAATACTAAATACACAATAGATCCATAGAGAAATATAGAAGAAACAACACTTTTATTATAAGAAAACCCTTGAGGTAGGGAGACACCATACAATGGATCCTATTATGGAAGGGATCCTCTTATTATGGAAGAGATCCTCTCATGTTCACTTTCCTCTTCGAGGGTGATTCCTCATATTGAGCTACCACTCAAAATACAATACTTCTCTTCATATCCCATTACATTTCTTGAACCCCTTTATATAGTGCTACCAACAACCTAAGATGATTCTAGAGGAGGAACCTTCTATAAGTAGAACCTTCTAGTAAGTCCTATTACATTTGTTATATCTAACTACCATAGTGGGCCTTATTTAATAATAGAGTGGATCTAGTCCATGTTAAATTGAGTGGCCTCCACTATTATCACTATGGGCCCTCCGGGTCTCCCACTACCTCTCTAGATACCTTAAATTACATCCCCCTTATGAAATATTTTTCCTCAATGCTTGTTATGAGGGTGTACAAACATATACCAGGGTCCCATGGATAAGTGTGGACCATAGTGTTGAAGTAGACTAGAGAAGCAGGGTCCCATGTAGAAATGAAAGCCACCATGATGAAGTAGTCCAACCACCATTGTAAACCAGGGTCCCATGTATGAGTGCTCATTTTAACTCCATGCAGAGGATATCAGAAACCAATAACCAACTGAAAATGATGCTCCAAATACTGACACACGTCATGTGGATCTAAATAAGAAGATCCATCCACATAGTGGGAAAGGGTAATAGATGAATATGGAAGGAATAATACCATTGTATAACATGCAATATGGACACTAGTAACCATAACTGGATTTGTATTTGTCATATTGAGGTTCTCTACAAAAGGTGGAGTAGATTCATCAAACAAAATATGAAAGCGATTGTCATCCCCAAAATGAGAACTATTCATATACCAAGCATCATAATCGGCCTCAAAATCATACCAAGCATATACTTATTTATTATATTCTTCCCTGATGTCTACCATAACATATCCCTCTTGTAGGAGAGCCAATGACCGTTGACTATTGTGATAATTGTCTGTGTGGTCGTGTAGACTAGCCTTGATGCCTTGTAGGTGGTCATGAATATCAACTTTGAGGGCTTCAATATACAGTAAAATTTCTCTAAGTTGAGAGTGCATATCCATTGAAAACACCACATATACTGTAAAAAAAGAAAAAAATTAAAATAATATATCCAAGGGAATTTATCTGGTAGCAATCTGAACACCTTCTACAATATGAACTCTTACATCTTGTTTCCATCACAAAAAAAACCCCAAAATGACTGATTTTAAATGAGTGATATCTTCACTTTGAGAGCTCCGATTTGGGCGATTTTTTGTTTTGAAATCAACTATTTTGGAAAGAGGAACTCAAATATCTAATATTTTTAACAAATTCGGCCTCCAGGTGCTATAGAAATCAAAAAATCGTGACGCTATCCAGGGAAAAACCCTAAAAAATTGTAGATTTTAACTTCAATAACTTTACTTCCCGGACTCTGTTTCGAATGATTTTTTTTTTAAATTAGGTTTTTTTCTAAGAGGAACTTATATCTAGAACCACTTTCTTCAAATTTTGAATAGAAATACACATAAATCATCTGTAATGCCACGTCCCTCTTTGGTTTCTCCAAAAAAAAATGCAAAAATAGAAAAACATTTGCCCACTATTTTTCCCAAGGAAAGTGCTTTGGTACCTATTGTTAAGTACCTGAGTAGATATGAAAATATAATCACCAAAAAATATTGAATACACAATAAATCCACAGAGAAATATATAAGAAACCACACTTGTATTATAATAAAACCCTTAAGGTAGAGGAACACCATAGAATGGGTCTTATTATGGAAGGATCCTCTTCTGTTCTCTTGCCTCTTCGAGGGGGCTTCCTCCTATTGAGCTACCGCTCCAAATACAATAATTCTCTTCATATCCCATTACATTGCTTGAACCCCTTTATACTTTTTCTACCAATAACCTAAGATCATTCTAGAGGAGGAACATTATAGAAGTAGATCCTTCTATTAAGTCCTCTTACATTTATTATGTCTAACTAGCATAGTGGGCCTTATTTAGTAATATAGTGGATCTAGTCCACCTTAAATTGAGTGGCCTCCACTATTATCACTATGGGCCCTATGGTCCCCCCACTACCTCTCTAGATGCCTAACATG
>JASDQU011102029.1:5543-24261 GCA_032191745.1 Picea mariana
TATCCTAGATGGATAGTTCTTGTCATGTCATTTCCAGTGGTATGTGGAATGTCACATAATTCTTCACAGTTAGAGAGTTATGTCCATGAGAAGTTGGAGACCCCAGGTTTGGGTAATGGACCCAAGTTTGTTTGATGGGTAACGATATGAGTTATGATATATTTTCAGATAATATTATTCTATATGGATAGTACATGTCATGCATTTTTAGTGGTATGCAGAATGTCACATAACTCCTCACGGTTTGAGAGTTATGTCCTTACGAAGTTGGAGGACCCTCATATGTCATCTAGAAGCCCCAAAAGGTCAAAGTAATCAACGTGGTTTAAGATATTTTAAAAGGTAAATAATAAAGTGAAGTGATGAGTGTATTATAATTCAAATTGAATACAAAATAAATTATTTCAATAATAATTTTAATGGAGAAATTAGAGGTGGACCCAACCCTAAAATAAGGAAAGTGGGGCCAAGTGACCTAGAAGATGTTTTTAAGGAAGCTACTTGGAGAGTATAAATAAGAGGCAAGGCTCTCTCATTTGAATCACACTTGAGAAGATTGAATATCTATAGGTTTCTGATATTTAAAAATGATATCTAAGCCGAAATTCTGAGGAAAGTGAAGAAAAGAAGGCCAAAATGCAAGGAAAGATAAATTCTTTTGATGGTGCTTTCCAAGGTATGTTATTTTCAGGTCATCTCACCATTTTTGCTATAAAATTTTTTCTATAATGATTCAAATCGTAAAATTACTATGCAAGTGTGAAAAAATATCCAAGTATCTATGGTTAAAAATTCATCTTGTCGTTCGTTGTATTTTGGGAGTTACACTCTGTGGAAAATAGGGTTTGTGGCCAGTCCTGAAACTAGTCAAAATCAGGTGTTTCAGGTAAAAACATCATAACTTCTTCATAACATATCACAATCCCATGAGACCAAATGTGTTTTTTAGGGTACAGCATGTAGTATTCTTTGTAATAGTTTCATATCATTTCATCAAATATTTTGTGTGGGGCACGGTCTGCAATGTCGCTCTCTAGAATAAGCCAGAATTCAACAAGGTATGCCATTTTTAATATAACTCCTTTTCTGAGAGGTGCCAAGTAGTGCCACTTGGAGGAATTGCATAAAACACACTGATAAACATTTTTTATCAATTTCATATCTTTATACATTACAGGTTCAAAGTTATGATTACTTCAATTTAGGGTTGTTGACTAATCCAAAACTAGGCATGTGAGACTAAAGAAAAGTTTGATGAAAATGCTAGTCTTTTGCTGTTAAAGTTAAGGAAGGTTTGCAAGAATGTGATTAGATACAATGGAGGTCTATTATAGAGCTACAAATCAGATTCTGATGATGAAATTGATGAGGGCTTTTGGTTGAGGTACATGTTGAGTACATGGTTGAGACAATAGTTTATGAGTTGGCACATACATGAGGTATATATTTGATGATGTTGGTACATATTGATGAGTCATAGTTGACGAGTAGTTGACACATGATTGGTACATACTTGGACATGGTTGGATGCACTTATTTATGGTACAGGTTGATTACAGGATTGTGCATGGTTGATGCACTTGTTTATGGTATAGGTTGATTACAGGTTGGTGCATGGTTGATGCACTTGTTTATGGTACACGTTGATTACAGGTTGGTGCATGGTTGATGCATTGTTTATGGTACAGGTTGATTACAAGTTGATGCATGGTTGATCATGGTTCATATTTATTGGTATAGGTTTACAGCGGTATATCTCACAGTGATAGTCTGACAGTGGTTCCATCATTCTACTTCTACTTCAGGGTGGCAGGACGGGGCAAGGACGGGTGGTTGTAGCCACCTTCTGATTGTAGTCAAAGAACATAAGGGGTTGTAGCCTCCTTCTAGTTGTAGCCAGAGAATTGGGGAGTTGGAGCTTCCCTCAGGTTGTAGCCTAAGAAACTAGGGGGTTGGAGCCTCCTTCCAGTTACAGTTGGAAAACAAAGGAAGTTGGTGCTTCTAATGAATGTAATTCTTCAAGACATATAAGAAAAAACATTCCGTGGTTTTCTCCCAATTTGGGTTTCCACGTAGAACACCGGTGTACTGTGTATGTGTATGATTGTTCATTTTTTCATTGCTTATTTACTCTGTAGTTACTGGATAATAATGCTTCATTCATATAGCACTTGGATTATATGGTTAAAAGGGACTAAATTGCTCTATTATTGATTCATCCCCCCCTCTCAGTAATCCAACAATCTAGATACACCACCACACTTATTGATAAGTCCCCAAAAATCCATGTCCATGGCCCTTTGGAAGGTTTCTCCTGCATTGATTAACCCAAAAGGCATGCGTTTATAAGCGAAGGTTCTCCATTTGGTTCGGAAGGTGGTTTTCAAATGGTCTTCCTCTGAAACCAACACTTGGTTGTAGCCTGAGAAACTGTCTAGTAAGGAAAAAATCTCTAAGCCCGACATGTTCTAAAAGAGTTGTTCCATCGGCGAGATGGGATAATTGTCCTTTTTTGAAGCTCTATTGAGGTTCCCAAAATCTACGCACAATCGGATCTCTCCCGACTTTTTCCTTATTGAGATTAGATTTTCCAGCCAGGCGGAATGTCTAACCTGAAAAGTTGTCTTCGCATCTAAAAGATTCCTCAATTCCTAATACATGAGGGGTTCCAGGGATGGGTGATATTTTCAGAGATTTTGCTAGAAAGGTTTCATTTCAGGTTTCAACGGGATGGTGTGTTGAATAATATAGTTGTGTACATTTTAAAGTCCTTATAGGACCATGTGAAAACATCCTGGTATTGCTTGAATAATTTGAGGTAGGCCTTCCTCTCTCCCTTAGATATAGTTTTTCCAAGATTAACATTCTTCGGGGCCTCTGGAGTCCTGAGATTCATAGTTTCATGGAGGGGGAAGGAGCTACCAGTCTTCACATGTTTGGGTCCTTTAAAACAATCCTTTAGATCAAATAGACTCTCTAGATTCGCTATCCCCTTTGGTATTGTGTGAGCCTTCAATTTTCTGACATCTTGTCCTATTTGGGGATTAGTTTTAGTTGTTTTCTCTTGGAACTCTTCATCATCTATGACAAGATCTTTGAAGTTGTCTTGGTTGGTCAAGAAGTTTATGATTTGCTCGTCACCTTCAAAGACTTTCCAATTAGAAATGTTGTTCTTCACTGACGGTTTGTAGAGAAGATCTACAGTGAACTGGGAAGCTTCATAATATTCTAAAGGAGACAATATGGAAGCGGATGTGGCTAAGGATTCAAAAAGAGTGTTCTTTTCTCTAGGTACCGTGGTAATATTGAAAGTGTCAAAGCTCTCTATTAGCCTATGCATCTCCTGCTGGTAATTCTTAAGATGAGGCAAATTGTAATGTATAGTGTTCCTCACTTTTCTAACAATAATCTCAGAGTCACCGAAAACCTTCAATTCCTTGACACCTAGATCTATGGATTTGTTTAATCCTTGTACTAGAGCTTCATACTCGACAGTGTTGTTGGTACATTCGAATTCTAGCCTACAGTGTAGGAAATAACGTCAGCCTTTAGGATTCATAAGGATACACCCTACTCCTGACCCTTCTTGTGATTTGGATCCATCAAAGAAGAGGGTCCAAATCTGTGAAAGGAAATTTCCCTTTCCTCATTCTATACTGATTTGTTGCTTACCGATCTCTTGTCCCGTAAGCTCAATCACAGGGTTTTGTCAAAAGAGAGTGTTCCCTATCGACATCGGTGGTTCCTCTTGAAATATTATTTCAGAGTTTTGGGTAAGAGGAACAGGGACAGTAGAGGAGAAAAGTCCCTAAAGTGGGAATCACAGAAGTAATTGCCCAATACCGGGAAATCGGTAGACGCAGGTTCATTTGGGGTTTCTTGGTCAATGATCGTATGCTTCAGATATCTTTCTCTGTCGATTATGATCTTGTTATTGTATCCTTTTAGTGGTAACCAAAGGTGTGCCTAGTCTGTACTAAAATATCCATTCAACTTCTCAGACCAGTCATGACTCAGCAGTAGTCCATATGCCTCTGGGATATCTACTACAATGATGTCAATTATTTGCATGAAATTACGATGTGTCACTATCCTGATCATTACATCTTTGAGTTCTCCAATAACCTTGACTTGGGTTTTGTCTAGTTGTATGACATGCTTATCACTTTGGAGAGGGACAACACCCAGTTTATTACAAATGACCAAGGGAGTTACATTAGAGGACACCCCATAATCTACCAAACAATTGTGAAGATTCCTGTTAAAAACTTCTAACATTAAAAGGAAAGGTGTTACAAAAGGACTCTCCTTCCTACCTTATGAGTAGGTATTTATGGTTGGCTTGCTTGCCAAATATGTTGAGGATAGATCCTTCTTTTGACTGTTTCCTATAGTCGGTTCTTCTACAGAGCTCAGAGCTTGCAACATAAAGTCTTTCTACTAAGGAATCCTACATATATCCATAACTGATATATTAGCCTTTAGCTTTTTCAAATCTTCGACTATGTTGTAATCCAGTTTGGGAAATTCCTTGGTATGGATGCTTAAAGGCTTTTCGCCAGGAGAGAAAGGTATTTTAGAGCGGTTGGGAGTTAACTTACTCTACGAGGCCTAGGTGGCATCGGTATTTTTCGAGTCGGGTTGACCTTTACTACATCTTTGTACTACCAAAACTTTAGTGGGTTATTCTCAATACTCAAACAAATCATCCGAAGACGCGAACACGTCAGGATCCCATATCAACATGGTTGTGTCTCATGGTGGGTCAGCTTCTTCCTGATCGACAATATTCATGTATGAACTACTTGACTATTCAGTTAGTCATACGTCATCCAGAAAATGATTAGCCATTCAATTTATGGCATGGACCCATTGAGGGAATTCTTTTTCAGATTGGTTATCCTAGTGATAGGTGAAGAAAGAATCAGATGCAACATTCCCTAGGTCAATGTTTAGGTTGGCTGGGGGAGGTTCAATTGCTTTGAAAGGATAGTTTCTTTTAAAGAAAGGATTATAGGGATTTTTTTCTCGGTTTCCCTACCCTACACTTCTTTTCATGTCTATAATCTCATTTGATAGTTTTTTGACCATGCGTTGCAGATCTTTTATATCTCCATTACCTTTTTTCGGGAGTTTGTTCAGTCGGTTTCCCCAACAACCTAGTCAAAAGGAATCCTCTCCTAGGAGGGGGTTGGCTTTATTTTCTCACTAGAGAGGCTTGGCCTTCTTTACATCCTTTCATTTGGAATTCTATCATCTTTTCCTCTTAAAAATTCTCTGCAAGGGTTTGCTTGGCAGCTCTTTTTACGAACATGGAAATAAAGGTTGAGAGCGCATTGGCATAAACCTCTATTTGTAACTCTTGAGTTGGTTTAACCATGGGATGGAATTTTTTTAAGATGGTCATGAATCTTTGATTGAAATCTTTGGCCCTCTCTTTTGGTTTCATGGTGGTTGTGAACAAATCATCCATCAGGGCTCCTGTAGTAGTCTCTTCCACAAACTTATCTAGAAAATCCTATTGGAACTTAGTCTAGCTGGTTATAGATCCCACCGGCAAATTAAAATACCACGTGGAAGCTAAATTTTCAAACGTGTAGGGAAAATGTATGCAGACTACGTATTCATGTTGAACATTCATAACCTAATTGCAAGTATGAATTTCTTGACATGATCCTCGAGTAAACCTAAAGTTTTAGGATCATACTTGGGGAGAATCTTTTCCAGGTGCCGAGGAATATTATGTACTCATCCAAGGATGGCCACGGTGTCTCCAGCCAACCAAGGTTGGTTGTCTTGAAGTGGAACTTCTCTTTCCTCCTCACGACCATTGTTCCCTTCCATATCTTTGGAGTTGGAGTCAAGCTCTTCTTCTTCCGAAAATTCGTCAGGCTCAGAGCTGTCATTGGCTGGCATCTTGGATATTAGATCAAGAGGTTCTTGGATTTTGGTGATCACAAAATCTATTAAGTCTTCGACGGAGTGTACGAAAACTTCTTCAAGAGTGCTAACCACTAGTCTTCTTTGTTGTTTTCTCTAAGGGAGGATGGGAGTTAAGGACAGCACGCCGATTTGTCGAGCATAGGCTCTGGTGATTCTCCTGAATTGATTCACTTCCTTGTGAGGGAGGGCATAAGGTATTTCAAGGTGAAAAGGTTGTCCCTCGGACTGGGGTGAGCTACCCGCTTCGAGGGTACTCAATAAACGTGGGATATATATTGGATGACTAGCCATGGATGTGGACCATTACAAATCTGTAGGCTATTCAAAATAATATATAACTTATATATTCAACCATTCATTCTTAGGCCCTCCTTCTAGAACCAATTCTGTTGATGGGTCTTAAATCCGTTGATTCAACAGCAGGAACCAAACCTACCACCAAGGCCCAATTATACTCTACAGCGTTTGGGATGGAATGGTTCTCCATATCTTGTGATCCGGACAATTTATCAATGGGATTTGTGTTTTCTTGTGAAGGCTCTCCCTTCAGGTAGGATTGTTCTTTTCTGTATTTTCTCTTGAGTGGGACTAGTTTGAGAGATGCAAGCCAACATAAACCAACTTGACAAGTAACAGGATTGAGTTTCAACTACTGGGAAGAGGCTGAGCTTGGGATAACTCACTGCTCAAACATGCAGGCCGTGATTCTATGCCAAAGGGCCTAGTACTAATACATTAACCAAATGAGTATTTAATTATTATCTGAGAAAAACTAATTAACAGAAAGAAAACACATATGTAATCAAGATCACGGTAAGAAAAATAATTCATATACCACAACATTCATCAAATAACAACACAACAATTTATATTCATCATTAAGCAAAGAACATCAAAACATTGCACTAGATAATTTGACAACAAAATTATTTTCTCTTACTCATTTACTGCATCATTCATGGAACAACATAGGAAGTAATTCTTCTCCAACTCCAATCACATACATCTAATGAAATAGCTTGTCTTTGGTCCAGAAGGACTTCTAAATTCATAGCAGTCTCAAAATAATTATCAACAACCAAAAATAAATATTTCCTACAACAACCATCGACCCTTGACTAACCGATCGATGTCTCTATTTATAATATAAAATTAAAGCGAAATTAATGGCTAAATACAGTTTGAACCAACAAAAAATTGCCACGTGGCATGGTTATCCAACAGTTTCTTTAATAATTCATCTAAGGTATTTCTTGAGACAAATGAATTTCTTCATATTCAGACCAGCTGATAAACAGATCTTCACAGGTTTGGGCCCATGGGAACCTGTGTTGTTCCATTGGGGTTGCATATACTCCTCTGATATCTACTGCATGCATTCAATAATTTACCAAACTAGCGTTTAGTAGTTGCAACATGGTTCGGGCTCTGATTGGATGTTCCACAAATTGTTGCATTTGCCCTGGCTTTGCATCGACTATCTTTGTGCATTCTTTGGCCCAAAGCGAGTATTGTATGGAGTGCATCTTGAACACATCGCTCGATTTAGTAAATTCATTGGGGGAACTGAATTCAGGGAGACTGACATTTTCATCACTTTATTAATTTTACCCCAGTATTTCTAGCACTTGACCCATTGCTCTTGGATTTCTCGGTGTGGGTCTTGGGTCATCTTCACCCAGTATTCGACAAATTTATTCATGCGATCGAGACTACTTTTCCCAACTAGTCAAATGCCACGATTTTCCTTTTCTTGACCCTGCTAGACTGCCTCAATGTATTCGAGTCTCTCTACCACTTGTTGTGCCCTTTCATGCCACCTCTCCATTTATTTGCACGTCACGAGTGCCATGAGAGTATCCTCCTAGAACTCGACTATGTTCTCGGTTAACAGGTGTATTTCCTTATTGAACTTGTTATAAACTCTGTTGAACTCATCCTTCAGATACATAATGGTGTTTGTAGCTCCTTTATAGTATTTGACAAGATGGCGCAGGTGTTCGAGCTCTTTCATTGTCTCGGCTAGTTCCTTTTCATCTCTTCTGGCTCTATCTTGAGTGGCATCTGAGAGGTATTTTCCTATGTCAGTTAGTTCAAATTTACGAGCTTCTGCAGTGTTGATTAATTTCTCCTCTGTGGTAACCACGATGGATTGATCCAAAGTGATCCTTCACTTTTTTGCGGTCCTTTGAACGATGGAGTTTTTCTTTTGATCCTAAGAGATCGCATAGATGTTTCCTACTTCGTCTACCATTTTTGGTATATGTTGATCTCCCCATGTGAGGTTGTTTCTCAGGCTACCCATGGTGTATATTTTCTCAAGAGTGGGCTCTTGAACTTCTTCACTTTGTTTTGTAGATATGGCCTCTACTTGTTCTTCATCGAGGATTTGAATATTGGGCACAATGGAGGCATCGGGTACAGACTCATTGCTTATTTTATCATCGGCCGTAGAACTATCAATTTCATTTTATGGAGGTTCGTCACTCAGACCTGCTTCTTCTTCCTATTTGTCGGACTCTCTTATGTCGAGGCCACCTTCGGACCCTATTTCCTTTTGTAATACCTACTTGTCTTGGGCCTCAAGCTTAGGGGAAGCAGTTTTCTCAGGGATTTCCTCCTCTTGGACATGTATTGAGGAGCTGTGAGATGGATTTGGACTTTCGTCATCACTATATACCTGTATAAGTTTGCTCAGGGGATTATGCCCTTGTGTTTCTATCGACAGCCAACTTATCTCTGTAGGAATTCTTTCACCTTCTGGGGAGTTGATCGGCGTCGTTGGGGATCCAGTGTTATTTGAGTCATTGGTTTTATCGGGATTTAAGGAGCCGGGGCCAATTGAATCTATCGGAACAGTTTTTATGGTAGTTGAAATTGAAGGACTTACGGTAAGGTGTGGGTTATCCTTCATTCGTCTCATTAGCAACCGACTTTGTTGGTACAAGAGTTGTGGCATCTCCGGTGTAGTTTGAACTTTAGGGGAATCCCTGATGTGTATCGGGGATTCCCGGTTGACTCCCGCGACTTCTATGTCTCCTTGGGGATCACTTATTCCTTCATCCAATTCATATGCTACTGCTTCTTGATGGGTCCTGTCGATCTCTTGAACCATCTGCTCCAAAAAAGTTGCATGTTCTTCATAGCTCATAGCTCTAAACCTAGTTCCTTTAGGATCATCTTTCCTGGACACCACCACATTCTAGTCTTGAGCATTCTCAGTAAAAATTTCATCCTTGAACTGGTCATGGGCATAGGGCCAACAGGATGATACCTGTAATGCATGTTGTAGAATGAATCCATTGGGATCATGTTTGTTAAATCGACCAGTTTGGAATCAAAATTCAAATTGACCTAGCTCGATTTGTTTAGAATGTGTGATATATTTGACCAGGCAGAAGCCGATATGAAACTCATATGGTTTGAAATCCCGCTTCTTGTCTTTTACTAAAGTTTCATTGTATCCTTGCAAAATTGTTTGATAGAAAATTTCCCCTAACACTAGTCTGTCTGGAACATAAATGGGTAATAAGTGGGGTGCCCCTGTGGCGCCAAAAAACCTGATGTAGTTTTCTCGTTCATCTAAATACCAGTGGCCAATTTTTTCTATAACCTTCTTTGCTTCATCTGATAACCTAGGGCATTCTTTCCTGAAGAGAAAGAAGTAAATGCGTGCAATAAAATGATCACAGATAACAGCATAGGATTTCTTGTAACTGTTTTCCCATAAGATGTTGAAGTATACATGGACCGCAAGCTCTGAAGAGTGCCAATTCAGGTTCATCCCAGCGAAATCGCTCCTAGCGTAGATGACGTCCAATAGATACGAGGCCATGTAGAAAGTGGGGGTATCTCCCTCCTTCAGCACCTGAGCCTGTCTTATGCAGGTGCTCAACTGTTTGGAGATGATGGCACCCCAATTGAACCCTGTGCCTAAAATTGGTGACTGTAAAAGCCAGAGGCATCCAAGCTTCTGAAAATCGGGAGCAGACTTTCTCCCCATGTAACCTGCAGAGTAGAGCCATGAGATATATGTATGGTTCCATGAGATTGGTTGTTGGGTACCAACCAGTAGTCGAGTTCGTGAATTTTTTTTCTTCTTTCCACCAAGACACCATAATTTTGCTGGTATCATGTGATGCATAGAAACTCAAAATGAATTCAGTGCTCAGTTTTAACTTGGAATCTCTGAGCTTATAGTAACTATGAACCTATGATGTTAGGAATACCCTGACTCATTCGTCATTATCATCATTAATCAAACATTTTTTATCATCGGCATGGTCAATGATCCACTTTAGGAGCTCAATGCAAGGAAATACTGGAGACTAGCTTGCCACCATGTGCAAATAAGCCTTGTGAATGTTGGGGAGGACCTCACTGTCAAGCTTCCTTGTGTCAGGATCGCTATGCGAGGTATGTTTGAGGGTCTCTTCTTTCTTGATTTTCTTGAAAACTTCTTTCTTGTGAGGAAATGCTATATTGGCCACAATACTTGCCTTCATGTCTCCGAAAGCTGGGGGCTGGACAAAGGGCTCCTTAGTGATTATATAAATTACGGATACTAGCTTTGGAGAGAATTCTAATTGTCTCGCAACTGCTAGGGAGGAGCCTTCTCCTACTTCTGATTCTTGTAGCTTAGGGGCTCTCAGCGGTTTCTTGGTGGAAGGCTTCTTCGGAGGAATTGTTCCTGCAATCTAAAAGCCTTTTGAACATGTGTATAGAGTAGCATTGGGTGTAGACATATAAAAATGGAATGTATGAAAACCATTAGTAGATACATACATGTAATGCTTTCTAAGATAATTGCTTAATACTCACTGAACTTTGGGCGTTTCTTCCAGGTTGTTGGCTTCACTCTTTTGTTTGTTCTAAATTTCTTACTGCGCAGAATGGGACCATGCACAATGAATCGAAAAGGATATAACTAGAGAGGTACTACCAGTCATATCAATCAGTTAATATGAGTAACAAATGTAAATTCAAAATAAATTACCCTCAAAATTCTGCAAATAAATCTAAACTGGTCGACAGTGGAGGCACAGAGGAGGATGAATTGTATCGGCAGGTTTAACAGTTCCCTTTTGATTCACGCATGAATTAGTAACTAATGAACGATCTACAAATTAACTACCATCTTTGAATGTGGCGTATCTGATACATACGGAGGTAAAATGTCTTGTCGCATCACATCACCCCCGCGTAGGGACTGGGGATCGGCTACTATCTGAGTGCATACTTATATTGATATTCTTTTGATAGAACCTTTGATGCTGATAATATCGAGGTTGGTAATCAGGGAAAAAATGAGTATGCAACTTCTCGACAGGCCTTCACTTTATGGGCCTTTATCATTGAAAATTGTTTCAGGCGTCGGCGATGTTTACTCCTTACCTCTGCACGGTGCTTACTATTACACTTTTTTGTCGAAACTGAATGGATCGATCTTCGGTAAAATCCTTCCTGGGACTATTCTTAGTAAAGAAATGCTTTCATCATCTGATGCCTATGAAGGTCGATACTTGGCTATTTTGACTTTCCAAATGATTTTCGCCATCTTACAACTTTTACCAATACTGAACCTTTGAAGCGCATTTAGGAAACTTTTGGGTCATCGATTCCTTGAGTGGTTGTCAAGTCCTCTTTATGGTTAAGATGACTCTTTGTTACAAGTTCAAATAAACTTTAATTAATTCAATCAAGAAACGTATATGATTAAGTGAAGGTATCAGTTTCATAACTGAAGTGAAGACAGTCAATGCAAAATATTGAGTGGTACCCAAAAAGAAAAGTCATAGACCTCTTTTAGGGTGTTTTGAGTGCTCAACAGGTAGTTATCAACTTGTCAGGTGCAACTTTTAATCTTATCAACTTAATTAATCAAACTTGGAACCTGGATCCTTGTCCTCAAGAATGAGTGTGTTTCTTTTCTTCCAAGTCTCCTTCGCTGAAGATGACAAGTGCTTTCTTCAACCTATCTTCTGTACTAAGACAATATGTTATCTTGACAGAAAATTGGGTTAGAGAATAAACTCTATGATCTCAAATTTAATCAATCTAATACCTTGAATTTATTAGCTTCAATATTCAACTTAGATCAAAATAATTTCATAACAAATAGATTCATATCAGAATAACAAAACATGGGTTTCAACATTCCTCTAAATGTGTTGGATCTGAGACCCTTCTAGATCTATGGCAAGAGATCCCTTCCACTGAAAATACCCTTTAAATATTAACAGTTTAAACATATGTGAGTACATACCTCTGATAGTAGTGGCACCATCTGGTAGTAGCGGTAATAGTTACCAACCCTTTAAAATCTTCAAGGGTGACTGCAATTGGTACTACAGTTGATACTTCAACTGATACTGCAACAGTAATTGATATTGCAACTGATTCTGAAACTGCAACTGCAACTTAGGGTTTTATAAGGAAACCCTAATTTTTCAAATTTCAAATTTTGAAATTATGATCCAGGGACTAGATGTGTTGGGATGAGGTGATTTTTCCAGAGCTGCTAGATTTAAAAAATTTCAAGATTTTCCCCTTGAAACATGACCTGCAAAAATATGGACTCATATTTCTGGTACTGGTTCTGGTTTCCTGGTTTTTTTGGTTTTCTAGTTTTCTGGTACCAGTCAAAACTAGGGTTAGAATTTCTGGAGGCTATGTCCATTGAAAAGGTGTGCTCAATCTGCCAAAATATTCACTAGGGTAGGGCACACTTTTCTATATGGTTTTTAGGTAAAACTTACTCTCCAAAAAAAGACTTAATTTTCTTGTACGACAAAAGTGACATTTTTCTTTATCCAGTGAAAGATGTTCTCTTCAGTTTATCTCTAAAACCATGTTAATTTTTGAGCTATTGTTAGGTTTCTTTTCAATTTACTAGATAACCATAGCATATGTAGGATCACTGAGAGAAACACAAACATAAGATACACAACATTTATCCCAGGAAACCCTCATGGGGAGAAAACCCAGTAAAAACTTCCTTAATATAGATATCCAATACAATGCCAAGACAATAAACCAAAACACTAGAGAATATCCAACACTAAGCAATGTGTCTCTCTCTTCCTTATTCTCCCAAATGCAGCTACCAAACTTCTGCACTTGCTTAGCGAAATGAGTGAGTGAGATAATGAGGTGTTATCCTTCTTTATTTATACTGGCTGACAGGCACTGGAAAGGTGTCTCTTCACTGGGCAGGGCCGACTTATATTCTTAGTTGTTAAAACCACTTTAATTAGGCATGGGCGTCGACTTATTAATTTGCATAATATAATAAGGGTTTGACCAATATACAAAAGGGGATTTGGTCAAGTACAAATCCCAACATGATAAATCCACAAAAGGGGATTGATCAGATGAATAATAACTCAATAATAAATAGAATACTCTTTGCAATTACAATATTTCAACAAAAATAAGGTGGACTCCTTATCCCTTAGAACCTCTTAGTCTCTCACAAGGTCAATTGAGTGGAGTGATGACTCCAAGGGTCAGAAAAACTTCCAAAATTAGTCAAAGGTGAGTGGCACCCTTGGAGCATGAAGGTGCATCTTGAAGGGAATGTCGCGTAATTAAAAACTTGAGTCAATAAATATAGGTAATTACTTGTGAAACTTGGGGAGAGTGTGACAAGTTTGTGGGTGAATAATCATAATTAATTTAATCTAAAAATTTAATTATTTGTGCATCAGGACATGTGTCAGTGAGGAAATTTCTTGGTAAGGTTATGTTGCCAAAATTATTGTGGATTGTGTTTTACTTGTGAGAGTTGGGATACTGATCTTGAAGAAAGAGTGGAAGTTCTTCCTTCCAAGGCAAACTCAAAGCTATTGTTTAATGATTTCTTGTGTGTGGTCCCTTTGCGGATCGTGGGGGATAATGGGGAATAAGAGTACCTCTAGCATTGGATGGGAGGTACCGATGGAGGTATAAGTCAAGAAGGAAATATAATGAAATTTGGAAGAAAATAAGAGAGGATAAATCACAAAGGACAAATGTAGAAAATAAAATTCCATTAAACAAAGTTCCTTATGGAAAGATATGGAGAAAAAAATATGAAGCAGAAATCAAGAAAGATGATGAATATCTTGCACCTAAAAATGAAGAAATTGATAACAATAAACTGATGGATGAAACTCCTAATAAGGAATGTGAAATTCAGAGCTTTGCATGTGAAGAGGTGTTGGCCCTTGGTTATGGAAGCAAGCAAATATTAAGGGAGAAAAGGAAAAATGTGAACTGTGTGGAAGACACAATGACTGATACTGGGTTGAAGTGAGCAAAAGAGAAGAAAAGAAAGAGCAAAGTAAGAGAAATCAAATTGTTGGACGAGGAGATCGAGGATGACAGATCAACAATGAAGAGGGATCATGGACAACTCAGCAAGAGAAAGAATATGTCAACAAATGATTTGGAGCACCGCGCATGAAGGAAGGAAAGACAGGCTAGCAAAGCCCTGAAAATGTGGGTCAAGTTGACCTAGGGTTTTGGTATTTAGGGTTTTGACACTTAGGTTTTAACCTAAGGGTGTTTGAGAGCTATTTTAATGTATAAATAAAGGTCTAAAGGAACTAGGATGGGTTGGTGCTAAGTTGGTTGAGAGTCCATTGTTGTTGTGTGATCTATTGAGTACTATTGTGTGAGAGAGAAGTGTTGTGTGTGAGAGCTTTCTATATTGTAAGATCTTCAACTGGGTGTGAATATCAACCCTACAACTTAGTGTGCAGGGAGGGGAGAGAAAGAGAGAGAAGAAGAGAATATCTGCTAGCTAAGAGCACAGATAAGAACTATATACTTCTATCTTAATATATCATAAAGCACAGTTCTATGGATGTATCCCTAGTGAGAGGGTGAACCACGTATATCTTGTGTTATGTGTGATTGATGTTGTTTTCTCTGTCATTTGATATGCTTCTATTATGATATTGTGTTAGATATGAAATGTAACTTGCGCAATAGGCTTAAGGAAGATAATGGATAACTAGGTGGTTGTATGTTGTTGCTGTGAATCCACTCTGCATTTCCTCTGGTTGTAGACACCTGTGTCCTGCAACCACCTATAGCTACTTCAGGTGAGACTATATCTGCTTCATAGGTGTTGCCGAAAGGTCTAGTAGTTAGGGCTTGTTGGTGCAATGTTAGAGATGAACCCTGGGTCTACCCCTGTACCAACAAATGGTTCCATTGCCAGGATAGGAATATTCTTGAGGGAATGTCAAGGTTGTTTCCATCGAAGACAGAGATTTAGAAGTGGATAGAAGATCAAGAAAAGTACTTTGTTGAGGCCCATAACAAGAACCCTAATCTTAGTATGGAGGATTGGTTGGGAAGATATATCTTTACTGATATACATGACATTTGTTTTGGAGGAATCCATCGGGAGCTATATGAGTGGATAGCTAGGTTAGCAGATACCTAGTTCGAAGTCAGACTCAAACCACTTGTGATCTGGATGATGACGCTGATCAAGAAGGTCAAGAGAGTTGATAACATTGTGTCAAGAATAGTAGATCACTGGTTTGATATCACCATTGAAGGGTATATCACTGATTTTGTTGTTGATATAGTGGAATCGTATAACCAATCAGAGAGATATTTCTTTAAGGGACATAGAGGAAACATTTTTACATTTTCTAAAGTTGATGATCAAGATGCTATTGCATGAGAAGAACATATTGAAGATATAGTAATCGGTCATATGGGAAGAGCTAAATGTTCAAAAATTCAGACAGTGGCACAGAGGCTAGACATATGCGCATTGGGAAAGTATCCAAAGAGGTTCACCTCACGAACCTGTTTAAGTAGAACTATGAAGACAAAGCTTGGTTCTATAGTGGAGAAGAGGCAGATCTGAAAGATGAAGACCATTCAAGATACTCTAGGACAGAGGAACCTCGCTGAGAAGAACTAGAACCTTCAAGAACGGTGCCGATTGTTGAAGTAATTACTATTATTCTTCCTGTTGCTTCAACAACATTAGGTAACTAGAGTAACCTAATTCATCAGAACGCTCAGAGAAATGTCACTAGCAGTCCACCACATACTCAATCAGGAAACCTAGGAATATCTATGGTAGATGAGATGAGGTCACCCACTTTTAGAGAAGATGGATCTGAAGATCTTAATCAACACTTGTTTCTATGTGAAGTTGTGTGGAGTATTAAGAATATCACCAATGAAGCTGTAAAATGAGCTCAGTTTAGTACTACCCTATGAGACCATGCATTGAGATGGTACATGAAATCTGTCCAAGGAGCTACACCTAAACCATTGAATTCCATTAAGACTATGCTAACTGTTGAATTCAAGAAACCTAAATCAGAGTCGCAGTGCATTACAGAACTAAAAGAAATCAAGAAGAGAATAGTTGAACCTATGTGGGAGTTTGATCAGATATTTAATACCTTGACAAGCCATTTGAGTTTTTAGATCATAGATGAGTAGAACAAGGAATGGTTCATTACTTCCCTCTTACCACACATCATAGTTCCTCTGATGCAACAAAATATTGCTTCGAAGGCTAAGGCACTGGATATCGCCATGAAATTAGAATCAACCCCTAAGGGAGAATAAAGCTCAGGTATGAGTCAAATCTTGAGTCAGCTAACTAGCTTAGCATTGCAAGTTGAAGATATGAAGAAAGACAAGATAAAAGATAAAAGAGAATACATTTGGTGTATTAGATGCAAATCATAAGGCCATTACAAGGAACATTATCCATTATTTCAAGAATACTTGGCCTTTGGAGCTCCGAGCCCTTTGAAGCAAGTTACCCTACCCTAGTGCGAGGTATGTAGAAATCGACATCGCCCTGGTGAATGTTACTATCTGAAAAAATATGTCCATACACCCACAAATATATATTGCACGTTCTGTAAGTTGGTGGAACATGATGACATGGATTGTAGGGCTTACGATCTCATACATGAAAGGTTGAGGGATATATGCAAAATTCAAGGTGAAGTATAGCAAGAAGGAAGCATTGCATAGTATAATTTCCCTAGGAGAGGATACTTCAACCCTTGGGATGGATTCCAAGGAAGAGGAAGAGGATGATGTATGGGTCAAGGTCAAGGATAGATCATCTTTTATAACTATGCACAACCAAAACACTTGGCAAGGGATAGTCAGAACCCATGTACCACTTGCAGCTACTACAAATCATTCGAGCATGTTATCGAGGAATGCCCAACATTGTTGGATAAGCTTAAGGAGAAACAAGGAGGAAATCAGAAAATACAACTAATTAAAGAAGAACCTCACGGATAAAATCCCAGATTTGTTGCTATCACATGAGGAGGCACTATTATAAGAGAAGACAGAGTGATCCAAGAAAAGACTACAAAAGAATCAGGAGTCAGGAAAGTTGCAGAGAAGACACAAGATTTTGACCCAAGGAAAGAGAAGAAAATATTTGAAGAAGAAAGAAAATAATTTGGAAGAGATCAGGCTTCTTCATCAAAGGTTTGATGAGGAGTAAGAGAATTTGGAATTCCTCTGGCATTTGATCAATATACTTCACCCAGAGATTGAAAAGAGGTGAGTAAACTTATCAGTTTCTTGTATGCGTTTATTGAGTTGATTAAAGATGGAAAATCCATACAAGAATTACAAAATTTGGTTAGACAGTATGAGGTAGGAAGGGTAGATCCTTTGTTGAATAAAGTAGTACATCAACTATCCAAGAAGAGAAGGAAAAATTAATAAATACACTTTAATGCTCAGATTGGAGAGTACGATATAGATTATGTGGTCCTCGTCTTAGGGTCAAAGGTCAATGTCATGAAAAAGCAGACTTGAGCACTGATGGGAAAACCTAAGTTGATATATTCCTCTATCAATCTTAGGATGCATAATCAACAAGCTGTAAGCCCCTTTGGAATACTGGAGCATTTCCATGTGGACATTGATGGAGTAAGAATGTTTGCAGACTTTGAGGTGATTGAGATAGTTGATGATAGTTTTCATTACCCTGCGTTCTTAGGAATTGATTGGGATTTCAATAATTCCATTGCGGTTGATTTAAAGAAAAGAAGAATGAAGTTTGAAGGAGATGGCCTTAGGGTCATTTCACCTTTGGATCCCAATGAAGGTCAGAGATACACAGAACCCATTAGAGAAAAATACCCTGCATATGAGCTAGAAAACATATACAAATTGACAACCAGACAATAGGACTAGATTAATCCTACATCAGATGGGAATTTGAGTTGGCGAAGTGACAATGCATGCTCATCGGATTCAAAAGAAGCACTAGAGAACTAGAAGAAAAAAATGTACGAAGTATATACAAGGATATGTGCTAGATTAACCAGGGAAGTCTGTTGGATCGACACAACAATAAGTAACTTGCCCACCTTTGATGGTCTGAATCATTTAGAAGCATTCTTTTTGGACTTTGAAGAAATTGTACCAATACCACAAATATTGTTGGCAATGGATGAGGCCTTGAAATCAAATCTAGTGAGATGGTGGGGGACACACAAAAACAATATTATAGACTGGGTACAATGTCACACTTTGATGACAACACGATTTTCAGAGCAAGTAGAAGGCTGTGAAGTTAGGTGCATAGGTCGAAGTTTTCCAAAGGACCATCTGCAAAGTTGCGAGGAATCCTAGAGTAGCATTCCTCAAGAACAATGGGTACACAAATTCATTAACACACTAGACACAACTCCCATCAACTGTTATCTTCAAGAAGAATTGTGCCTCATCACTGCATATTGGGAAGGTATGACCCAGAACTTTGTAACTA
>JASDQU011102029.1:24620-36147 GCA_032191745.1 Picea mariana
GTATTTCTTGAGACAAATGAATTTGTTCATATTCAGACCAGCTGATAAACAGATCTTCACAGGTTTGGGCCCATGGGAACCTGTGTTGTTCCATTGGGGTTGCATATACTCCTCTGATATCTACTGCATGCATTCAATAATTTACCAAACTAGCGTTTAGTAGTTGCAACATGGTCTGGGCTCTGATTGGATGTTTCACAAATTGTTGCATTTGCCCTGGCTTTGCATCGACTATCTTTGCGCATTCTTTGGCCCAAAGCGAGTATTGTATGGAGTGCATCTTGAACACATCGCTCGATTTAGTAAATTCATTGGGGGCATTGAATTCAGGGAGACTGACATTTTCATCACTTTATTAATTTTACCCCAGTATTTCTGGCACTTGGCCCATTGCTCTTGGATTTCTCGGTGTGGGTCTTGGGTCATCTTCACCCAGTATTCGACAAATTTCTTCATGCGATCGAGACTAATTTTCCCAACTAGTAGAATGCCACGATTTTCCTTTTCTTGACCCTTCTAGACTGCCTCAATGTATTCGAGTCTCTCTACTACTTGTTGTGCCCTTTCATACCACCTCTCCATTTATTTGCACGTCACGAGTGCCATGAGAGTATCCTCCTAGAACTCAACTATGTTCTCGGTTAACAGGTGTCTTTCCTTATTGAACTTGTTATAAACTCTGTTGAACTCATCCTTCAGATACATAATGGTCTTTGTAACTCCTTTATAGTATTTGACAAGATGGCGCAGGTGTTCGAGCTCTTTCATCGTCTCGGCTAGTTCCTTTTCATCTCTTCTAGCCCTATCTTGAGTGGCATCTGAGAGGTATTTTCCTATGTCGCTTAGTTCAAACGTACGAGCTTCTGCAGTGTTGATTAATTTCTCCTCTATGGTAACCATGATGGATTGATCCAAAGTGATCCTTCACTTTTTTGCGGTCCTTTGAACGATGGAGTTTTTCTTTTGATCCTAAGAGATCGCATAGATGTTTCCTACTTCRTCTACCAKTTTTGGTATATGTTGATCTCCCCATGTGAGGTTGTTTCTCAGGCTACCCATGGTGTATATTTTCTCAAGAGTGGGCTCTTGAACTTCTTCACTTTGTTTTGTATATTTGGCCTCTACTTGTTCTTCATCGGGGATTTGAATATTGGGCACAATGGAGGCGTCGGGTACAGACTCATTGCTTATTTTCTCATCGGTCGTAGAACTATCAATTTCCTTTTGTGGAGGTTCGTCACTCAGACCTGCTTTTGCTTCCTATTTGTCAGACTCTCTTATGTCGAGGCCACCTTCAAAACCTATTTCCTTTTGTAATACCTACTTGTCTTGGGCCTCGAGCTTAGGGGAAGCAGTTTTCTCAGGTCTTTCCTCCTCTTGGACATGTATTGAGGAGCTGTGAGATGGCTTTGGACTTTCATCATCACTATATACCTGTATAAGTTTGCTCAGGGGATTAGGCCCTTGTGTTTTTATCGACACCCAACTTATCTCTGTAGGAATTCTTTCACCTTCTGGGGAGTTGATCGGCGTCGTTGGGGATCCAGTGTTATTTGAGTCATTGGTTTTATCGGGATTTAAGGAGCCGGGGCCAATTGAATCTATCGGGACAGTTTTGATGGTAGTTGAAATTAAAGGACTTATGGTAAGGTGCGGGTTATCCTTCATTTGTCTCATTAGAAACTGACTTTGTTGGTACAAGAGTTCTGGCATCTCCGGTGTAGTTTGAACTTTAGGGGAATCCCTGATGTGTATCGGGGATTCTCGGTTGACTCCTGCGACTTCTGTGTCTCCTTGGGGATCACTTATTCCTTCATCCAATTCATATGCTACTACTTCTTGATGGGTCCTGTCGATCTCTTCAACCGTCTGCTCCAAAAAAGTTGCATCTTCTTCATAGCTCATAGCTCTAAACCTAGTTCCTTTAGGATCATCTTTCCTGGACACCACCACATTCTAGTCTTGAGCGTTCTCAGTAAAAATTTCATCCTCGAACTGGTCATGGGCATAGGGCCAATAGGATGATACCTGTAACGCATGTTGTAGAATGAATCCATTGGGATCATGTTTGTTAAATTGACCAGTTTGGAATCGAAATTCGAATTGACCTAGCCCGATTTGTTTAGAATGTGTGATATATTTGACCATGCAGAAGCCAATATGAAACTCATATGGGAAATCCCGCTTCTTGTCTTTTACTAAAGTTTCATTGTATCCTTGCAGGATGGTTTGATAGAAAATTTCCCCTAACACTAGTCTGTCTGGAACATAAATGGGTAATAAGTGGGGTGCCCCTGTGGCGCCAAAAAACCTGATGTAGTTTTCTCGTTCATCTAAATACCAGTGGCCATTTTTTTCTATAACCTTCTTTGCTTCATATTATAACCTAGGGCATTCTTTCCTGAAGATAAAGAAGTAAGTGCGTGCAATAAAATGATCACAGATAACAGCATAGGATTTCTTGTAACTTTTTTCCCATAGGATGTTGAAGTATACATGGACCGCAAGCTCCGAAGAGTGCCAATTCAGGTTCATCCCAGCGAAATCGCTCCTGGCGTAGATGACGTTCAATAGATATGAGGCCATGTAGAAAGTGGGGGTATCTCTCTCCTTCGGCACCTGAGCCTGTCTTATGCAGGTTCTCAACTGTTTGGAGATGATGACACCCCAATTGAACCTTGTGCCTAAAATTGGTGACTATAAAAGCCAGAGGCATCCAAACTTCTGAAAATCGGGAGCAGACTTTCTCCCCATGTAACCTGCAGAGTAGAGCCATGAGATATATGTATGGTTCCCTGAGATTGGTTGTTGGGTAACAACCAGTAGTCGAGTTCGTGAATTTTTTTTCTTCTCTCCACCAAGACGCCATGATTTTGCTGGTATCATGTGATGCATAGAAACTCAAGATGAATTCAGTGCTCAGTTTTAACTTGGAATCTCTGAGCTTATAGTAACTATGAACCTATGATGTTAGGAAGACCCTGACTCATTCGTCATTATCATCATTAATCAAACATTTTTTATCATCGGCATGGTCAATGATCCACTTCAGGAGCTCAATGCAAGGAAATACTGGAGACTAGCTTGCCACCATGTGCAAATAAGCCTTGTGAATGTTGGGGAGGACCTCATTGTCAAGATTCCTTGTATCAGGATCGCTATGCGAGGTATGTTTGAGGGGATCTTCTTTCTTGATTTTCTTGAAAACTTCTTTCCAGTGAGGAAATGCTATATTGGCCCCAATACTTGCCTTCATGTCTTCGAAAGTTGGGGGCTGGACAAAGGGCTCCTTAGTGATTATCTTAATTACGGATACTAGCTTTGGAGAGAATTCTAATTGTCTCGCAGCTGCTAGGGAGGAGCCTTCTCCTACTTCTGATTCTTGCAGCTTAGGGGCTCTCGACGATTTCTTGGTGGAAGGCTTCTTAGGAGGAATTGTTCTTGCAATTTAAAATGCCTTTTGAACATGTGTATAGAGTAGCATTGGGTGTAGACATATAAAAATGGAATGTATGAAAACCATTAGTAGATACATACCTGTAATGCTTTCTAAGATAATTGCTTAATACTCACTGAACTTTGGGCGTTTCTTCCAGGTTGTTGGCTTCACTCTTTTGTTTGTTCTAAATTTCTTACTGCGCAGAATGGGACCATGCACAATGAATCAAAAAGGATATAACTAGAGAGGTACTACCAGTCATATCAATCAGTTAATATGAGTAATAAATGTAAATTCAAAATAAATTACCCTCAAAATTATGCAAATAAATCTAAACTGGTCGACAGTGGAGGCACAGAGGAGGATGCATTGTATCAGCAGGTTTAACAGTTCCCTTTTGATTCACGCATGAATTAGTAACTAATGAACGATCTACAAATTAACTACCATCTTTGAATGTGGCGTATCTGATACATACGGAGGTAAAACATCTCGTCGCATCACATCACCCCTGCGTAGGTACTGGGGATCGGCTACTATCTGAGTGCATACTTATATTAATATTCTTTTAATAGAACCTCTGATGTTGATAATATCGAGGTTGGTAATCAGGGAAAAAATGAGTATGCAACTTCTCGACAGGCCTTCAATTTATGGGCCTTTATCATTGAAAATTGTTTCATGCGTCGGTGATGTTTACTCCTTACCTCTGCACAGTGCTTACTATTACACTTTTTTGCCGAAACTGAATGGATCGATCTTCGATGAAATCCTTCCTGGGACTGTTCTTAGGAAAGAAATGCTTTCATCAGATGATGCCTATGAAGGTCGATACTTGGCTATTTTGACTTTCCAAATGATTTTCACCATCTTACAACTTTTACCAATCCTGAACCTTTGAAGCGCATTTAGGAAACTTTTGGGTCATCGATTCCTTGAGTGGTTGTCAAGTCCTCTTTATGGTTAAGATGACTCTTCGTTACAAGTTCAAATAAACTTTAATTAATTCAATCAAGAAACGTATATGATTAAGTGAAGGTATCAGTTTCATAACTGAAGTGAAGACAGTCAATGCAAAATATTGAGTGGTACCCAAAAAGAAAAGTCATAGACCTCTTTTAGGGTGTTTTGAGTGCTCAACAGGTAGTTATCAACTTGTCAGGTGCAACTTTTAATCTTATCAACTTAATTAATCAAACTTGGAACCTGGATCCTTGTCCTCAAGAATGAGTGTGTTTCTTTTCTTCCAAGTCTCCTTCGCTGAAGATGACAAGTGCTTTCTTCAACCTATCTTCTGTACTAAGACAATATGTTATCTTGACAGAAAATTGGGTTAGAGAATAAACTCTATGATCTCAAATTTAATCAATCTAATACCTTGAATTTATTAGCTTCAATATTCAACTTAGATCAAAATAATTTCATAACAAATAGATTCATATCAGAATAACAAAACATGGGTTTCAACATTCCTCTAAATGTGTTGGATCTGAGACCCTTCTAGATCTATGGCAAGAGATCCCTTCCACTGAAAATACCCTTTAAATATTAACAGTTTAAACATATGTGAGTACATACCTCTGATAGTAGTGGCACCATCTGGTAGTAGCGGTAATAGTTACCAACCCTTTAAAATCTTCAAGGGTGACTGCAATTGGTACTACAGTTGATACTTCAACTGATACTGCAACAGTAATTGATATTGCAACTGATTCTGAAACTGCAACTGCAACTTAGGGTTTTATAAGGAAACCCTAATTTTTCAAATTTCAAATTTTGAAATTATGATCCAGGGACTAGATGTGTTGGGATGAGGTGATTTTTCCAGAGCTGCTAGATTTAAAAAATTTCAAGATTTTCCCCTTGAAACATGACCTGCAAAAATATGGACTCATATTTCTGGTACTGGTTCTGGTTTCCTGGTTTTTTTGGTTTTCTAGTTTTCTGGTACCAGTCAAAACTAGGGTTAGAATTTCTGGAGGCTATGTCCATTGAAAAGGTGTGCTCAATCTGCCAAAATATTCACTAGGGTAGGGCACACTTTTCTATATGGTTTTTAGGTAAAACTTACTCTCCAAAAAAAGACTTAATTTTCTTGTACGACAAAAGTGACATTTTTCTTTATCCAGTGAAAGATGTTCTCTTCAGTTTATCTCTAAAACCATGTTAATTTTTGAGCTATTGTTAGGTTTCTTTTCAATTTACTAGATAACCATAGCATATGTAGGATCACTGAGAGAAACACAAACATAAGATACACAACATTTATCCCAGGAAACCCTCATGGGGAGAAAACCCAGTAAAAACTTCCTTAATATAGATATCCAATACAATGCCAAGACAATAAACCAAAACACTAGAGAATATCCAACACTAAGCAATGTGTCTCTCTCTTCCTTATTCTCCCAAATGCAGCTACCAAACTTCTGCACTTGCTTAGCGAAATGAGTGAGTGAGATAATGAGGTGTTATCCTTCTTTATTTATACTGGCTGACAGGCACTGGAAAGGTGTCTCTTCACTGGGCAGGGCCGACTTATATTCTTAGTTGTTAAAACCACTTTAATTAGGCATGGGCGTCGACTTATTAATTTGCATAATATAATAAGGGTTTGACCAATATACAAAAGGGGATTTGGTCAAGTACAAATCCCAACATGATAAATCCACAAAAGGGGATTGATCAGATGAATAATAACTCAATAATAAATAGAATACTCTTTGCAATTACAATATTTCAACAAAAATAAGGTGGACTCCTTATCCCTTAGAACCTCTTAGTCTCTCACAAGGTCAATTGAGTGGAGTGATGACTCCAAGGGTCAGAAAAACTTCCAAAATTAGTCAAAGGTGAGTGGCACCCTTGGAGCATGAAGGTGCATCTTGAAGGGAATGTCGCGTAATTAAAAACTTGAGTCAATAAATATAGGTAATTACTTGTGAAACTTGGGGAGAGTGTGACAAGTTTGTGGGTGAATAATCATAATTAATTTAATCTAAAAATTTAATTATTTGTGCATCAGGACATGTGTCAGTGAGGAAATTTCTTGGTAAGGTTATGTTGCCAAAATTATTGTGGATTGTGTTTTACTTGTGAGAGTTGGGATACTGATCTTGAAGAAAGAGTGGAAGTTCTTCCTTCCAAGGCAAACTCAAAGCTATTGTTTAATGATTTCTTGTGTGTGGTCCCTTTGCGGATCGTGGGGGATAATGGGGAATAAGAGTACCTCTAGCATTGGATGGGAGGTACCGATGGAGGTATAAGTCAAGAAGGAAATATAATGAAATTTGGAAGAAAATAAGAGAGGATAAATCACAAAGGACAAATGTAGAAAATAAAATTCCATTAAACAAAGTTCCTTATGGAAAGATATGGAGAAAAAAATATGAAGCAGAAATCAAGAAAGATGATGAATATCTTGCACCTAAAAATGAAGAAATTGATAACAATAAACTGATGGATGAAACTCCTAATAAGGAATGTGAAATTCAGAGCTTTGCATGTGAAGAGGTGTTGGCCCTTGGTTATGGAAGCAAGCAAATATTAAGGGAGAAAAGGAAAAATGTGAACTGTGTGGAAGACACAATGACTGATACTGGGTTGAAGTGAGCAAAAGAGAAGAAAAGAAAGAGCAAAGTAAGAGAAATCAAATTGTTGGACGAGGAGATCGAGGATGACAGATCAACAATGAAGAGGGATCATGGACAACTCAGCAAGAGAAAGAATATGTCAACAAATGATTTGGAGCACCGCGCATGAAGGAAGGAAAGACAGGCTAGCAAAGCCCTGAAAATGTGGGTCAAGTTGACCTAGGGTTTTGGTATTTAGGGTTTTGACACTTAGGTTTTAACCTAAGGGTGTTTGAGAGCTATTTTAATGTATAAATAAAGGTCTAAAGGAACTAGGATGGGTTGGTGCTAAGTTGGTTGAGAGTCCATTGTTGTTGTGTGATCTATTGAGTACTATTGTGTGAGAGAGAAGTGTTGTGTGTGAGAGCTTTCTATATTGTAAGATCTTCAACTGGGTGTGAATATCAACCCTACAACTTAGTGTGCAGGGAGGGGAGAGAAAGAGAGAGAAGAAGAGAATATCTGCTAGCTAAGAGCACAGATAAGAACTATATACTTCTATCTTAATATATCATAAAGCACAGTTCTATGGATGTATCCCTAGTGAGAGGGTGAACCACGTATATCTTGTGTTATGTGTGATTGATGTTGTTTTCTCTGTCATTTGATATGCTTCTATTATGATATTGTGTTAGATATGAAATGTAACTTGCGCAATAGGCTTAAGGAAGATAATGGATAACTAGGTGGTTGTATGTTGTTGCTGTGAATCCACTCTGCATTTCCTCTGGTTGTAGACACCTGTGTCCTGCAACCACCTATAGCTACTTCAGGTGAGACTATATCTGCTTCATAGGTGTTGCCGAAAGGTCTAGTAGTTAGGGCTTGTTGGTGCAATGTTAGAGATGAACCCTGGGTCTACCCCTGTACCAACAAATGGTTCCATTGCCAGGATAGGAATATTCTTGAGGGAATGTCAAGGTTGTTTCCATCGAAGACAGAGATTTAGAAGTGGATAGAAGATCAAGAAAAGTACTTTGTTGAGGCCCATAACAAGAACCCTAATCTTAGTATGGAGGATTGGTTGGGAAGATATATCTTTACTGATATACATGACATTTGTTTTGGAGGAATCCATCGGGAGCTATATGAGTGGATAGCTAGGTTAGCAGATACCTAGTTCGAAGTCAGACTCAAACCACTTGTGATCTGGATGATGACGCTGATCAAGAAGGTCAAGAGAGTTGATAACATTGTGTCAAGAATAGTAGATCACTGGTTTGATATCACCATTGAAGGGTATATCACTGATTTTGTTGTTGATATAGTGGAATCGTATAACCAATCAGAGAGATATTTCTTTAAGGGACATAGAGGAAACATTTTTACATTTTCTAAAGTTGATGATCAAGATGCTATTGCATGAGAAGAACATATTGAAGATATAGTAATCGGTCATATGGGAAGAGCTAAATGTTCAAAAATTCAGACAGTGGCACAGAGGCTAGACATATGCGCATTGGGAAAGTATCCAAAGAGGTTCACCTCACGAACCTGTTTAAGTAGAACTATGAAGACAAAGCTTGGTTCTATAGTGGAGAAGAGGCAGATCTGAAAGATGAAGACCATTCAAGATACTCTAGGACAGAGGAACCTCGCTGAGAAGAACTAGAACCTTCAAGAACGGTGCCGATTGTTGAAGTAATTACTATTATTCTTCCTGTTGCTTCAACAACATTAGGTAACTAGAGTAACCTAATTCATCAGAACGCTCAGAGAAATGTCACTAGCAGTCCACCACATACTCAATCAGGAAACCTAGGAATATCTATGGTAGATGAGATGAGGTCACCCACTTTTAGAGAAGATGGATCTGAAGATCTTAATCAACACTTGTTTCTATGTGAAGTTGTGTGGAGTATTAAGAATATCACCAATGAAGCTGTAAAATGAGCTCAGTTTAGTACTACCCTATGAGACCATGCATTGAGATGGTACATGAAATCTGTCCAAGGAGCTACACCTAAACCATTGAATTCCATTAAGACTATGCTAACTGTTGAATTCAAGAAACCTAAATCAGAGTCGCAGTGCATTACAGAACTAAAAGAAATCAAGAAGAGAATAGTTGAACCTATGTGGGAGTTTGATCAGATATTTAATACCTTGACAAGCCATTTGAGTTTTTAGATCATAGATGAGTAGAACAAGGAATGGTTCATTACTTCCCTCTTACCACACATCATAGTTCCTCTGATGCAACAAAATATTGCTTCGAAGGCTAAGGCACTGGATATCGCCATGAAATTAGAATCAACCCCTAAGGGAGAATAAAGCTCAGGTATGAGTCAAATCTTGAGTCAGCTAACTAGCTTAGCATTGCAAGTTGAAGATATGAAGAAAGACAAGATAAAAGATAAAAGAGAATACATTTGGTGTATTAGATGCAAATCATAAGGCCATTACAAGGAACATTATCCATTATTTCAAGAATACTTGGCCTTTGGAGCTCCGAGCCCTTTGAAGCAAGTTACCCTACCCTAGTGCGAGGTATGTAGAAATCGACATCGCCCTGGTGAATGTTACTATCTGAAAAAATATGTCCATACACCCACAAATATATATTGCACGTTCTGTAAGTTGGTGGAACATGATGACATGGATTGTAGGGCTTACGATCTCATACATGAAAGGTTGAGGGATATATGCAAAATTCAAGGTGAAGTATAGCAAGAAGGAAGCATTGCATAGTATAATTTCCCTAGGAGAGGATACTTCAACCCTTGGGATGGATTCCAAGGAAGAGGAAGAGGATGATGTATGGGTCAAGGTCAAGGATAGATCATCTTTTATAACTATGCACAACCAAAACACTTGGCAAGGGATAGTCAGAACCCATGTACCACTTGCAGCTACTACAAATCATTCGAGCATGTTATCGAGGAATGCCCAACATTGTTGGATAAGCTTAAGGAGAAACAAGGAGGAAATCAGAAAATACAACTAATTAAAGAAGAACCTCACGGATAAAATCCCAGATTTGTTGCTATCACATGAGGAGGCACTATTATAAGAGAAGACAGAGTGATCCAAGAAAAGACTACAAAAGAATCAGGAGTCAGGAAAGTTGCAGAGAAGACACAAGATTTTGACCCAAGGAAAGAGAAGAAAATATTTGAAGAAGAAAGAAAATAATTTGGAAGAGATCAGGCTTCTTCATCAAAGGTTTGATGAGGAGTAAGAGAATTTGGAATTCCTCTGGCATTTGATCAATATACTTCACCCAGAGATTGAAAAGAGGTGAGTAAACTTATCAGTTTCTTGTATGCGTTTATTGAGTTGATTAAAGATGGAAAATCCATACAAGAATTACAAAATTTGGTTAGACAGTATGAGGTAGGAAGGGTAGATCCTTTGTTGAATAAAGTAGTACATCAACTATCCAAGAAGAGAAGGAAAAATTAATAAATACACTTTAATGCTCAGATTGGAGAGTACGATATAGATTATGTGGTCCTCGTCTTAGGGTCAAAGGTCAATGTCATGAAAAAGCAGACTTGAGCACTGATGGGAAAACCTAAGTTGATATATTCCTCTATCAATCTTAGGATGCATAATCAACAAGCTGTAAGCCCCTTTGGAATACTGGAGCATTTCCATGTGGACATTGATGGAGTAAGAATGTTTGCAGACTTTGAGGTGATTGAGATAGTTGATGATAGTTTTCATTACCCTGCGTTCTTAGGAATTGATTGGGATTTCAATAATTCCATTGCGGTTGATTTAAAGAAAAGAAGAATGAAGTTTGAAGGAGATGGCCTTAGGGTCATTTCACCTTTGGATCCCAATGAAGGTCAGAGATACACAGAACCCATTAGAGAAAAATACCCTGCATATGAGCTAGAAAACATATACAAATTGACAACCAGACAATAGGACTAGATTAATCCTACATCAGATGGGAATTTGAGTTGGCGAAGTGACAATGCATGCTCATCGGATTCAAAAGAAGCACTAGAGAACTAGAAGAAAAAAATGTACGAAGTATATACAAGGATATGTGCTAGATTAACCAGGGAAGTCTGTTGGATCGACACAACAATAAGTAACTTGCCCACCTTTGATGGTCTGAATCATTTAGAAGCATTCTTTTTGGACTTTGAAGAAATTGTACCAATACCACAAATATTGTTGGCAATGGATGAGGCCTTGAAATCAAATCTAGTGAGATGGTGGGGGACACACAAAAACAATATTATAGACTGGGTACAATGTCACACTTTGATGACAACACGATTTTCAGAGCAAGTAGAAGGCTGTGAAGTTAGGTGCATAGGTCGAAGTTTTCCAAAGGACCATCTGCAAAGTTGCGAGGAATCCTAGAGTAGCATTCCTCAAGAACAATGGGTACACAAATTCATTAACACACTAGACACAACTCCCATCAACTGTTATCTTCAAGAAGAATTGTGCCTCATCACTGCATATTGGGAAGGTATGACCCAGAACTTTGTAACTA
>JASDQU011102031.1:0-15161 GCA_032191745.1 Picea mariana
ATTCTCTGGCTAGTGTGTGTGGCCCCTTTTCAGCTCAGGGGGATAAGTGGAAGAAGAGTACCCCTAGCGTTGGCTAGGAGGTACAGGTGAAGTCTCATCAGTCGACAAGCGGAAGCTACAAAGAGCGTGCAGGACATCAACTCAGAGCAGGCGACTTGGGCTATGGTACACTTCCTTTATTTCTTCATGGTAGATTGTTAGTATGATTTATGCTTTTAGTTCTGTATGTTTAATTGGGTAAGGAAAATAATTGTCTTAGCATTCTAGTTGATGATTAAAATTTTCCCCATAGCCTTTAACTCACTGTTGATTGATTCACTTAGCCTTCGATCCCTGCATGTCTTGATCATCCTATGGTTTATTGATTTGGATGATTTGCGGTTTATTTTCTCCTTCGTCCCTAGCTCATCAGTCCATGCCTGAGTAGTCAGTCAGGAGTCAGATCTATGGTCATCACTTCGGTGTTAATAGACCTATGGATCCAAACGCCCTGCTTTTCTGTGCGTGGATGATGAGCGAAAGATGTTCCTGCCAGTCGTCTACCCCTATTGGTTCTTCTTGGTTGAATGTTTGTCTTACAACTTCTAGAAAAAGAGTACCTCTATGTATGGTTTTCTTCGCGCCTTTTTTGTTTTATCTCTGCGCTTGTTTTTGTTCTCCACGCCTTTAAGGGATTAACCTTGGATTTTTTCTATGCTTGGTTGATTGAATCTTTGCGATCTTTTCAATGACTTTTCCCAGTGGATCTTCGCATTTTATTGAGGTAATCTCGATGTTGTAACATGGAATGATTGTGCCAATGTTTTGTATGCTAGACATCGTGTTCTGCTATCATGCGATTTTTATTTTATATGTTCAATAGATTGTCAATCATTATTCAAATAGAGAGTCATGTTGTTTTACAAAAAAAATCTCTTATTTAGCTAGCCATAGACTTAAGATAGTGATAGAATCAACCTTCGGTTTCAATGACGATTTAGATCTAGTTTATGTTCAACTGTGTTTCCAACATTATATTTATCTGCATTTTTATTCTCTGGTCATTGATTGGGGGTCAAACGTCATTGTAAGATGTGTGACAATGATTTTTAATGACCTATTGAAGGCCCAATCTCTGCATATTACATTCTTGAATGTGTTACATTGTTGGTTATTGGCTCTGCGTTTTTAAATGTTGAAGGAATTTTCTTTACTGAATATATGGCTCTGGGATTTCATTATAATTGACTGTGATTCCTTACATATTGATTGCATTGGGGACTGTGATCTGCATTTCATTTTTTTTACCTGTGCGATTTTTAAATGAGCGATTTACTCCAGTGATTTTTACTCCAACTATTTTACCCGAGAACTTCATGGTTAATACCTGTGTTTTATAGGATAGTGATCTAGATGGATATCAGTGGCCACTCACCTTTTCCAATTGGCTCAAAACATTTTTTTGACAATTTTGGCAATTTACTATTTTTAGCAGTTTTCACTTCCAGGGCCATTTTGAGGGCCTAAATGAAGGTTTTTCGGGATCGTACCAACTCAGTAATAGAAGAAGGCACGATTGAGGCCCCAAAATGAATCTCCTCGACGATACCTTTCCAATGGGCTATCATACGCCTAAAACAAAGATCATATGCAAAAGTTACGACCCCGAGAATTTAATGTACTAACTTACCCAAACGGGGCCCACATGACTTTTGGCGCTTCTTCTCCTAGGGTTAGGTTTTTGGATGTTTAGGGTTTTTGGAATTCCTGTTTATTGTAAAAGGCCTTAAGAGCCTCATTGTAATCTATTTTCTTGCGAATCAACACAGCCGTCACATCTCTTCTCAGAGATAAGCCGCCACCATTCCAACAAGCTTGTTTCTGCTGCATTTTACAGTTTCAACTTATTTCATTATTGAATAGAAAACTAGTTTCACTGTATCTCTATTATTTTGTGTTAAGAATCCATTAATAATCTGTATTCATTTCGTTCTTCTCATAAAATCCGGATCAGATAGCGAATCCCCTTTGAGTGACTAGACATCATTGGTATGATTGCATTTTTTTGAGTTAGTTTGTTGGCTGAATTCTTAACCTTTATATGACAGTGATTTGAGAAATGGTTGCATATTTACACTTTTATTGGACTGCGATTTACCATTTCGGGCTGTGAATTTGTTATGTTCTAGAAGGGGATTTAATGACACAACTTGCTAAGTCTACTGTACCTATAGATCCATATTTAGCAAGTCTTCTTAACATACTTATACCTTGTGAATTTACCTAATTATCACTCTGCGTCTTGACATGCTCCATCCGCGTAACCACGTCCTTCCTCTGATGTATCTTCAGGTAACTCTGCGTTGTTTTTTTTACCCAAGGACAACCTTTAGTATAATAGCTTTAAACAACCTTCTTACATTCACCAATGACTGAGATTTTCTAGTTTGAATAATATCTATTTTTATATTACTCCTACAACAACGATTTTATCCTTTATGGTACGACAATATTTTACTTGATAATTCTAATTCATCCAAGGGGTAGCCACTTGATTGTTTAAATTTAGATTTTGTGAAGGAAAACGACTTATTTTTAATGACAGCCTTTACCCCCACCTTCCAACGATATACTTGAATGAAGTATCATTGCAATTACACTTACCTTCCATATGTGGTTATGTGAGTATTCAATTGTTCCAATTGCGCTAAAGGGTTAAGATTCACTATTTCATTTTTAGTTTTATTAGCGAGCCCACAAGATAAGAGAATTCACAAGATAGCGATTAATTTAGTCTTCCTAGATAGCAACATCACGCACCTGGAGATAAACAATTTAGAAAGCCATGTTATAGTCAACATTGTTGAAGGTTTAAAGAGAAATGTAGATCTTTGAATGTGGAGTAGTTTATTTATTTAAGCTCATTTTAGTTCACCCTTGTTAACTTCATGATAAAAGTAACTTTTGTGCGAATTGGCCACTTGTTGGGTCACATTTCTAGAAATTATAAACTTACAATAGTTCACTCCTCAACACTTAGGCATCTCACTTAATCAACAATGGTTTTTGGTTGTTGGAAAGGACATGTAATAGCGTGCATTTTTTTTTATTGAATAACATCATCTTGTGTCTTGTCGATCTATTTCTTGAGGGCATAGGCGTAGGCATAGAATTCTTGTCAGTTATTTTGGCCCCTAGCGCATGGGATTTTTCTGGAGCCCTTGGTCCAGATAGGTTAGGTTGTGCCAAAATTATCGCCGCGCCTATCACCTGGGGATGGCATGAACCTGAACTAGGGGATCATGGCGCACCCTATTGGGTAGAGGCAAATGATAACTTGGCCAGAGTTTGTGCTTCTTTTGTGGGTGTAGTTGTTCGTTTTTTGGGTCGTAACGCTTTCATGCGTTGGGTAGGTGCGCCTTGAGGTTCTAGTCCTATTTGTCAAGGTCGTGGTGTCAGGAGGGGGATCTTGTCTCTTAGCTTGTAGGCATGTTTTGTTTGCGTCGGGAGGGTAGTCGTTCCTCCTTGTTGTCCTACACATGTTTCACCCAGTTTCCCCTGTGCCAGTGAGTGGATTCATAGTCACTTGCTTCCTGGACCGTGTGCTTATGTTCTTCGTCAGTGGTGTGGTTAAAATGTTGTCATCGTCACTTTCTTTCCTTAAAAAAAAAAAAACAAATTGCACTTTCTGCCTTGTGTATAGTTGTAATGATTGGGGTCATTACATATGGTATCAGAGTGGGTTCAACCCTACGACTATGGATCACCAGGCTTTCCACTGTAGTAAATACATGATTATTAACCATTGTGTTAATTAAAAACCTTAACGTTTCCATGTAGTGATCACATTTAAAGGAGGCCTTAGAGGTTCGCAACGTGGTGTTGTGTAAGGAGGTGTGATGCCTCCAAAAGTTCTCACACCCTTGGAGTTGAACCCCCCAAGGGGAGGAACAAGCCCTTGAGCTAGATTCGCTTGTTGTAAGGGATGATGATGGTCTGACAAGGCCCTTCCAGGTAATGTCAAAGGGCCTTGATTCACCATCGGTACTGGGAGGAGGCCAGGGCACCTGTACCCCTAAGGGTCCACAATGCGCCCTAGCTAGTACCATTAGCATCCACCGAGAACTCGAGAGAGATGAGTCTTGAGTCCACGAGTGTCACAGATGGCTGTGTTGTCAAGGCACAGTTGTAGAGCAAGGCGTTGTGCTTTAGGCTTCATGATTATGACCTCCAACACGAAGGTCTGCATGGAGGTCTTCAACTTAAGGGGAGCGCTCTTCTATGGTGGAATACACTCCTACCACTTTTGGACATCATCGTCGGCGACGTGTCTTGGGAACTGCTCGAGGAACGGTTCCAGGAGAAGTATATTTCTAAGGAATTCATGGAGCATCATCTCAACGAGTTCGATGCCTTGTGGCAAGAAGGTCACATGATGCCCGAGTAAGAGGCCTGTTTTGGAGCTACTTCGGTATGATCTGCACCAAATCGCATAGAAAATTAAGGTCAAGAATTTCGAGTTGGGCCTTATGGTTAGAAATCAGCTTCTACTTTGGGTACCAGGATTACTGGACCGAAGAGAGTGTGTTGGATTGTGGGAAGCCACATTTGATCCAGGTGGATATTGGTGGCCACCCACCTTTTCTGATTGGCTCAAAATAGTTTTCTGGCAATTTTGGCAATTTACTATTTTTAGCAGGTTTAACTTCCGAGGCCATTTTGAGGGCCTAAATGAAGGTTTTTTGAGATCAAGGTGCTCAATGATAGCCGAATCCCCCAAAATGAATCTCCTCGACGATACCTTTCCAACGAGCTATCACACGCCTAAAACAGAGATCGCATGCAAAAGTTACGACCTCGGGAAGTTGATGTACTAACTCACCCAAACGGGGCCCACATGACTTTTGGCGCTTCATCTCCTAGGGTTAGGTTTTTGGATGTCTATGACTTTTGGCATCCTCGTCTATTGTAAAAAGGCCTCTAGAGCCTCATTGTAATCATCTTCTCATGGATGCGAGTAGCAGCCACATCTCTTCTCAGAGATAAGCTACCAGCGCCCTAGCTAGTTTATTTACATTTTGTCTGTAAGCATANCTACCAGCGCCCTAGCTAGTTTATTTACATTCTGTCTGTAAGCATATTTCAGTCATTTGTTATTAATGAAGTCTTATTTCCGCTGCATCTCTGCGTGTATGTGTATTTCTGTATTTCATTGTGTTCCTACATAAATCTAGATCAACATTGCCACCATTATTGCTTAGAGGAAGGGGCCAGAGCTTCTGGATCAGCTGGACCCACTACCATGGGAGTTTTGGGCAAGGCCCATCGAATTCATGCAGTGGTGAATAACCGTCGGGTAGAGCACTAGTCGAATGCACTCAAAACTTTATGTATCATCGTTGACCAGACCCTTAGTATTTGATAGATCTCGATGCTACAGAGAGTTTCATTTCTGGTGCAGTGCTAAAAAGGATTAAGTTCAAGGCAATCAAACATGATGAGTTTATCTTTGTAGAGATGGCTTCGGGAGCCAAACAGAAGGTTATAGGAAGGGTTACGAGATGTGCCCTTAACCTAGGAGAGTGTGTCACTAGGGCCAACCTATATGTCACAATATTAGGATCTTATGACGTCATGATTGGTATGGACTGGTTGGAATCGCATGAGGCGATACTCAACTGTAAGAAGAAATGGTTGAGCTCAGTTGATGATGAGGGACAAAGATGCGTGATTGTAGGACGAAACCAATGAGTTTCCCCGAGGTTCATCTCTTCCTTACAGCTAGAGGAGAGCATGCACAAGGGAGGTAAAATTTATGCGATCCTTGCATTAAATGAGAAGGGAATAGCGGAAGGTCTAGAACACTTACCGATGGTGTGAGAGTTTGCAGAAATATTCCCAGAGGATTTACTTGGGATGCCACTAGAGATGGAATTGGAGTTTACCATAGACCTAAAATCGGGGACTGAATCGATAGCTAGAACACCTTATCTGATGTTGACCCTAGAGTTACAGGAGTGGAGAAAGCAACTAAAGGAGTTGTTGGACCTAATACTTATACGTCCGAGTGTGTCATCGTGTGGTGCACCTGTTATATTTATATGAAATAAGGATGGGTTGTGGAGACTTTCCACTAACTACCGTCAATTGAACAAGGTGATGATCAAGAATCAATATCCATTGCCAAGGATTGATGATCTTGATGATCTGTTCGATCAGGTGAAGGGCGCGACGGTTTTTTCCAAGATCGATTTGCGATCAAGGTATCACCAGTTACAAATCAGAGGATGATGTCCCTAAGACCGCTTTTAAGACGAGTTTGGGACATTAAGAGTTTATTGTTTTAACGTTTTGGCTGACAAATGCCCCAGGGGTATTTATGAGTTTGATGAATGGGATGTTCCCCGAGTACTTAGACAAGTTTTCCCAAGTATTCATTGATGATATTTTGATTTACTCTCGGACGATGGAGGAGCATGAAGAGCACTTACGCTTGGTACTACAGTGTCTGTGAGAGCACAAATTGTATGGGAAGTTGTCCAAATGGTCATTTTATCAATCGAAGATTTTCTACTTAGGGCATGTCTTCTCTAGCGAAGGTATCACCGTGGATCCAACAAAGGTTGAGGCTATCATGGAATGGACTACACCGACGAATGTCTCAAAAGTGTGTAGCTTCATGGGCTTAGAAAGGTATTATCGACAGTTCATTGAGGGATTTTCGAAGATAGCAAATCCAATCATAGAGTTGCAGAAGAAGAACAAGAAGTTTGTTTGGACTGAGAAATGCGTGGAAGATTTTCGGAGGCTCAAAGAGTTGTTGACAATGAAATCAATACTAAAGGTCCCTGTCATGGATGCAGACTTCTTGGTATGCACTGATGCATACAAGGAAGGCTTAGGTGGAGTCTGGATGCAATATGGTCGAGTGAGTGCTTACATCTCAAGGATGTTGAGAAGGCATGAGGAAACTATGCAACGCACGATTTGGAGTTGTTAGCCCTTGTATAAGACTTGAAGGTTTAGAGACACTACCTTGTTGGGAGAAAAATTGAACTAAATATGGAGCACTGTGGACTATGGTGCATCTTTACGCAAAGCGACCTGAATGCACGACAATGAAGTTGGTTGGAATTTCTTAGCGAGTACGACTTTAAGATTACTTACATAAAAGGAACAATGAGCCGAGTGGCAGATGCATTGAGTAGGAGACCACACATATTTTCGGTCTTTCCTCTTCAGATGAATCTATGTTAAAATATTCTAACTTTACAGCGTGACAATGACTAGTACAAAGAGGTCGAGGGTTTTTATCGAAAAAAACACAATGATGGTACCAATATTTGAAGGATTTACGTTTGACGACGATGGATTATTGAGGTTTAAAAATTGGATTTATGTACCATCGAACGATGAGTTGAGGAGCTTGATCCTAAATGAGGCTCATAGAGTAGTATACATGGCTCACCAAGGAGTCACGAAGATGAAGGCGGACCTTAAACCCTTATTCTTCTGGAAGGGAGTGAAGGAAGAAATAGTCAACTATGTGGGCAGATGTCTAGAATGTCAGTAGGTAAAGGCTGAACATAGACATCCAGCAGGGTTACTACAACCACACGCTATTTTAGAATCAAAATGGGAGGTTATTTCAATGGATTTTATTGTTGGATGGCCACTGACGGCAAGGAGACATGACTCAATTTTTGTAGTAGTCGACACTCTGATGAAGAATGCTCATTTTATTCCTGTGCGTACGACATATCAGGAACCTGACATAGCTAGAGTTTTGATTAGTGAGATTGAGAGGCTGCATGGTGTGCCTAAGAGGATTATATTCGATCGAGGATCAGTGTTTACTAGACGATTTTGGACTAGTTTCCAAGAGGCTTTGGGAACCCAACTTACCTCTAGTATTACGTATCACCTAGGCACTGATGGGAAGACTGAACGAACAAACCAAACCTTGGAAGACAGGTTGTGCATGTACGTGATGGACCAACACAAGCTTTGGGAATAATTCTTGCCACTGATAGAATTCTCTTATAACAACAATTACCAAAGCACCATTTAAGATGGCGCCTTAGAGTTTATTTTTGGGAGACTATGTCAAACTCCTTTGAGTTGGGATCGACTTGAGGATAGAGTTCTGGTGGGACCGGAAGTGATCCAAGAATTGGAATATTAAATGAAAACTATAAGACAAGGGATCAAGGAAGCGCAGTATCGGAAAAAGAGTTATGTCGATGCGCATTGGGTCGATCGTAGTAACTTTGTGGTGGCCAAGTACTTTTGCGGCGAAAACTGCATAAGAGATCGATCAAGTTCAGAAAAGGAGATAAACTATCTCCTAAGATATTGTGGAAAAGAGAGGCCCGTGGCCTAATGAGTAGCCTTGCCTGATTCTTGAAGCGTATGCATGATGTATTTCACGTCTCTATTTGGGACATTATGATTAGTGATCCTACACATGTTTTGAATTGGGAACCTGGAGGGTTTCAGATGAGGGTGCACTCATGGTTGAGCCAATACGCATCTTGGATCATCGCATTCAACGGCTACAACATTGAATAGTAGATCAGGTCAAGGTCCAGTGGGGAAACTATAGTCCACACTTGACGACCTAGGAAGACGCATATGATAGCGCCAACAATTTCCATTTTTGTTTGATAGATAGACTTATGATATTGTGATACACATTATTTCAACACTTATATACTGTGAAACTTCGGGATGAAGTTTAGACCAAGAGGGGGTGTATGTAACATCCTGCTCTTGCGTGAACTGAGCGAACTTATTCTTTGAGGACACTTGCACGCAAGTGATCCAGATTATTATACTTTTGGGCATTTGATTATGATTATGAGGCATTATGAATTGATGACATGTTATTTTTCTGCATTGACATAGACAGGTGCTATTGATTGGGTTTTTCTGAGTGTGCAGGATTTTGGACCTCGAGGATGAAAATGCATCAATGGAACCCCTTGGACTCTGGATTGAGTCGGGGAGTGGACTATTGGGGGTTTTATTGTTGTATATATGACATTTGTGCATCTGATTAGAAGATATGATTATGGATATATTTCTGACATGATTCGTTGATGATACAGGCTGACGATAACTTTCTGACTAGACTCACATGTGGAGTAGAGTGGTCATGCATGACTACCATAGACGTTGAGGGACAGGTGTGGACAACAACCCTGCTACAACCTACTAGCACTCCCTTCATGGCTCGAACTGTAGGTTAACGACTACCTAGTTCGAGAAGACCCACGATGTCATGAGGGCAGATTGTGCCAGTCGCTCACAATGATTCTAAGGGGTGCACAATAAGGCAGGGGCCTTATTTCGTAGAGGCCCTTAGTATCCCACAAGATCACCTAGTGGAGTATTGACTCCAGGGTTTTTTTTTGTCTACCAAGTCAGTCAAGAGGCGGGTGGCACCCTTGGAGCACATAGTACATCTTGAAGGGCATGTCGCGCAAGGGAAAAAGAATGAGGCGAGTGGCACCCTTGGAGCACGTAGCATGTCCTGAAGGGCACGTCTCATTGTTTATTAATAAATGGATGAACCTAGATTTCCTTAGGATGATTAAGGTGAAAAAAAAAATTTAAACAATTTCCCTAATAAAATGTCGCCCAGTCTCGAAAATTAAAATCTAGGTCTAGGTGAAAATGGCGGTAAAAGAAAAATATTTATGTAAAAATAAAAATAAAAATAAATTAATAATAATGATAATCATCATTAATCTTGTGTCAATAAGGGGGTAAGTAATTCTTTTAATTTATGAAAGTCTTTTGGGGGATAAAATTTTAAAAGGGGGAAATAATTGTTTTATCACTTATGCTAATCAAATTTTATTTATTAAAAAGGAAAAGGGGAAAAAGGGTTAATTTTCTACACCTGCCAAATTGAGTTTTAAATAAAAAGGGGAAAGAGGGAAATCTAAAATAATTAGGAAACTAGGAAAAAGAGAGAAACATAAAAAGAAAGGGGAAACCCAAGGAAAAAGCAGAAAGTCTAACTTAGTAAGGTATCTATCATTTAAAAACTTTCTATTTAAACTCAACTAGTAAATTAATAAGGGGGAAAGTCATTAAAACTTGTAATGGAATATGGGGACACCTAGGAGAGATTCTAGGAAGGATTTTAGGTGGGTGAGGGAAATAGGGGTAATTAATTAATTAATGAAATTAATTTATGGAGGAATGAAGGAGATGGGTGACACATGTATGGGGAGGATTTTTATGAAATAAATTATTAAACATTAAATTAAATGGGATTTTGGGAAAGTAAGGGACTTCAAAACTTTATATAATGGAGGGAGGAGAAGGATGATGGATCTCTTATGTCATGTGTAACGTTATGCTGCAGAATTTTAGACTTGACTGACTTAGCTTGTGGGAGTTGGGATACCCAGCTTGATGAGGAGTGGTAGCTTGTCCTTGCGAGGCAAGCTGGGGGGTGGCTGATTCTCTAGTTAGTGTGTGTGCCCCATTGCGGCTAGGGGGGCTAAGGGGGAAGAAGAGTACCCCTAGCATTGGTTGGGAGGTACCGGTGAAGTCTCATCGGTCAGTAAGAGGGAGGTGCACAGAGTGTGCGGGACATCAACTCATAGCAAGCGACTTGGGATATGATATGCTCCCTTTATTTTTGCATGGTAGATTGTTAGTATGATTTATGCTTTTAGTTCTGTATGTTTAATTGGGTAAGGAAAATGATTGTCTTAGAATTCTAGTTGATGACTGAAATTTTCCCCATAGCCTTTAACTCATTTTTGATTGATTCCCTTAGCCTTCAATCCCTACATGTCTTGACCGTCCTATGGTTTATTGATTTGGATGATTTGCGGTTTATTTTCTCATTCGTCCCTAGCTCATCAGTCCATGCCTGAGTAGTCAGCCAGGAGCCAGATCTACGGTCGTCACTTCAGTATTAATAAACCTATGGATCCAAATGCCCTTCTTTTATGTGCGTGGATGATGAACGAAGGATGTTCCTTCCAGTCGTCTACCCCTGTTGGTTGTCCCTGGTTGAATATTTGTCTTGTGCCTTCTAGCAAAAGAGTACCTCTACGTATGGTTTTCTTGGAATCTTTGTTGGTTTATCTCTCGCTTGTTTTTGTTCTCTGTGCCTTTAAGGGCTTAACCTTCGATTTTCTCTATTCTTGGTTGATTGAATCTCTGTGATCTTTTCAATGACTTTTCCCAGTGGATCTTCTCATTTTATTGAGGTAATCTTGGCATTCTAATATGGAATGACTATGACAACGTTTTGTATGCTAGACAATGTGTTCTGCTATCATGCAGTTTTTATTTTATATGTTCAATATCTTGTCAATCATTATTCAAACAGAGATTCATGTCGTTTTACACAACAAATCACTTATTTAGCTAGCCATAGACATAAGACAATGATAGAATCAACCTTCAATTTCAACGATAATTTAGATCTGGTTTATGTTCGAACGTGTTGCCCACATTATCTTATATCTACGTTTTTATTGACTGGTCATTGGTTGGGGGTCAGGCTGCATTGTAAGATGTGTGACGGTGATTTTTAATGACTTGTTGAAGGCCCAATCTCTGCATATTACATTCTTGAATGCATTACATTGCTAGTTATTGGCTCTGTGTTTTTAAATGTTGAAGGCATTTTATTTACTGAATATATGGCTATGCGATTTCATTATAATTGACTGTAATTCCTTACATATTGACTGCATTGGGGACTACGATATGCATTTCTTTTTTTTTACCTATGCGATTTTTAAATGAGCGATTTACTCTAGTGATTTTTACTCCAACGATTTTACCGGAGAACTTCATGGTTAATACCTGTGTTTTAAAGGATAGAGAATCCCCTTTGAGTGACTAGACAATGTTGGTATGATTGTGTTTTTTTGAGTTAGTTTTTTGTCTGCATTCTTAACCTTTATATGACAACGATTTGAGAAATGGCTGTGTTTTTACACTTTTATTGGACCGCGATTTACCATTTTGGGCTGTGAATTCGTTATGTTCTGAACAGGGATTTAATGACACAACTTGCTAAGTCTATTGTAACTATCAATCCATATTTAGCAAGTCTTCTTAACATACTTAAACCCTATGAATTTACCTAATTATCACTCTGCGTCTTGACATGCTCCATCCGCGTTACCATGTCCTTCTTCTGTCGTATCTTCAAGTAACTTTGCCTTGTTTTTTTTTACCCAAGGACAACCTTTAGTATAATAGATTTAAACAACCTTCTTACATTCACTAATGACTGAGATTTTCTAGTTTGAATAATAGTTTTTTTTATATTACTCCTACAACAACGATTTTATCCTTTATGGTACGACAATATTTTACTTGATAATTCTAATTCGTCCAAGGGGCAGCCACTTGATTGTTTAAATTTAGATTTTGTGAAGGACAACGACTTACTTTTAATGACAGCCTTTACCCCCACCTTCCAACGATTTACTTGAATGAAGCATCATTGCATTTACACTTACCTTCCATATGCGGTTATGTGATTATTCGGTTGTTCCAATCGCGTTGAAGGGTTTCTATTCGGTATTTCAGTTTCAGTTTTATTAGCAAGCCCACGAGATAAGAGAATTCACAAGATAGTGATTAATTCAGTCTTCCTAGATAGAAACATCTCACACCTAGACAAAAAAAGTTTAGACTGTCATGTTATAGTCAGGATTGTTGAAGGTTTAAAGAGCAGCGTAGATCTTTGAATGTGAAGTAGTTTATTTCTTTAAGCGCATTTTAGTTCACCCTTGTTAACTCCATGATAAAAGTAACTTTTGTGTGGATTGGCCACTTGTTGGGTCACATTTCTGGCAACGATAACCTTATGATAGTTCACTCCTTAGAACTTAGGCATCTCACTTAACCAACAATGGTTTTTGGTTGTTGGCAAGGACGTGTAATATCATTTTTTTTTTATTGAATAACTTCATCTTGTGTCTTGTCGACCTATTGCTTGAGGGCGTAGGCGTAGGCATAGACTTCTTGTTAGTTATTTCAGCCCCTAGCATGTGGGATTTTTCTAGAGCCCTTGGTCTAGATAGGTTATGTTGCACCAAGGTTATCGTGGCGCCTATCACCTAGGGATGACATGATCCCGAACTAGGGGATCATGGCGCGCCCTATTGGGTAGAGGTGAATGATAACTTGGCCACAGTCTGTGCTTCTGTTGCGAGTGTAGTTGTTCATTGCTTGGGTTGTAATGCCTTCATGTGTTGGGTAGGCGTGCCTTGAGGTTCTAGTCCTGTCCGTCAATGTTGTGGTGTCAGGAGGGGGATGTTGTCTCTTAGCTTGTAGGCGTGTCTTGTTTGCATCAGGCGGGTAGTTGTTCCTCCTTGTTGTCCTACGCATGTTTCAGCCAGTTTCCCCTGTGCCAGTGAGTGGATTCATAGTCACTTGTTTCCTGGACCGTGTGCTTGCGTTCGTCGTCAATGGTGTGGTTAAATTGTTGTCATCGTCGCTTTCTTTCCTTAAAACAAAAAAAATAAAAAATTGCACTTTCAGCCTCGCGTATAGTCGTAACGGTTGGGGTCGTTACAAAATCTAAGCATTAGAGAGATTTGTACAAGGGAGTGTGTACTTATCACGAGGGATTCTGTGTGTTGATGAATATATTATCACATTCATTCATAAAGGGGGTTTTAAAATTGTGAAAAACAAGGTCAATATATTATAGGTATTAGGTAGGGGAGGTGGGGTACGGGGGAGGGTTTATAAATATTAGGGAGTATAAAAAGTAGTATTTGGTAGAAATAGAGGGTATTTAGTAAAAATATGACTTTTTTTTATTGGAAAGATGTATTGGGAGTGAGGTTCAACAAAAGGATTCTGGGAGGTGTTTTCCCATATCTAGTGAAATTAGAGGTATTATTTAATATCCCACGAACACACGTTCTGCATCACAAGTTCACTAAGTGAAGACCCTATGGTCCTCAGTTTATTATCACCTTTTATTTTTATCCTCCTTGAGATTAAAAAAAAGTGATAAAGGAATGTCACACCTAAACTTTAGGGATCTTCTTTTTGAGCTTCTTTGTTTCCCCCATCTTGCTAGGTCGGTGCTTCTTAGTTATTTTTTTATTCATTTTCCTTCTTTTGGGTTCTTTTACCTTTGGGATGTACTTTCACCTTCCCCTCATTGTCTTTACATATTGTATTCCTTACACTCTCATGGACCAACTTTAGCCATTAACCAACATTAGTATCTAAATTAAATGAAATTATATCAATGAGGGCCAGTTGGTCGCTTCTTTAAAAAGCATCTCAATTGTTTCTTTTATATTTTGTTTCCCTCTATTTTATATCTTTGTTGTTTCAATTTATTTTTGTTTTCATTTCAAAAGGAGCAGACATGAAAGCATTGAAGGGTGTATTGGCCATTAGCGAGAGTGTTATGGACCTGCAATAGGGAAAAGTGAATAACAACACAATTGTTGTTGGTGTTTTACTCTAATGATCATTAGAGACTTTGCGATAAAGCAAGAAAACTATAATGCATGTGGGGTTTTAAAAAAAATCACGACTTTATAGGACATAACATGTTTTACTACCAAAGAAATGTGAGTTTGGTAGTAAATTTTGTATTATTGAAAAATAGAGAAAACAAAACAAAAAGAAAAACATAGATAACAATAATAAGAAACAACAACCATGATTTAAATTACGAGAAGTAAAGTGACTGTGGACATCCATAATGAAGGCACTTTTGTCACAAACCAAAAAAGAGATAACCGTGGTGACAAATGCATGAAACTCTTCATAAATTAGTTGAAAAAAAAGATGAATGGAAAATTGCATTTAAGAGGTCACAGGTTCAAATCCAAAGGGGGGTAGGGTATGTATACCTTCGTAGACTTTACCAGTCAAATCGTTGGGTGGAGGGGAGTCCTTTGTCCTACAAACAAGGGGGTCTCATACACCAATTTGGTGTGCTGGCTTGGCTGTGACCTTAAAAATAGATTATTATTATTATTATTATTATTATTATTATTATTATTATTATATGGTGAAAAATCATAACTAAGTTTATGAATAAATTATTTTAAAAATTAATTACTTCAAACTTTTTGATTTTTTAAAGATAAATTAAGTTTGATTTGTTAAAAATAAGATCAATTTGACAATTAATGTTTTTGACCCCGCGCGCGCGCGCA